>JAJJWW010002182.1:0-168220 GCA_023531295.1 Papaver armeniacum
TACCACTTGAAGAAAAGAGATAAGGAAAGATATTACCGTGTTGCATGAATATTGGGTTACCTCCCAAGAAGTGCTAAGTTTAAAGTCTTGACAGGACATTGGAAGAGATTAGTCACCTCGAAGAATCATATAGAAGAAAATTTAATAAGCTGGGTCATCTGGATCAAAAGTGCTAACCACAAGAAGAGGAGACTAGCAGACCAGGAAGATACCCTTATCTAGTTTTTGTTTAAGACAACTACATCTAGTTGTGGCTCTGAGTTCCTGCTCTATAAAAGGGTCTAGATAAAAAAGTTTTCATAGGTTGCGTTTCCTCAACGTTAGATCCGAATGTTCGGGTTCTAGAGTCTGGAAAAACTCAAATAAAAACTTAGAAGCACATAATAATAATCGAATAATTGAGGATCCTCTAAGTCAATCAGTTTTGACTTACTGGCCCGACCACAATAAGATTGGTGGTCTTCCTTAAGCAAATATGTCGACCCTAATATCCTAAAGTAATTAGGTTTAGTCTCAAAACTTAATAACCGCACATTTGTAACTCATATGTTCCCACAATTGAAAGAAAAGTTTTTGGTGGGAAAACAAAGTCAATTTTGATATCATAGCACAGGTTAACCACATCAACTTGAGAGGATGGGTTTCTAAACAATTGAACTTCTTTATGGACACAACTAGGTTCAGGAAAAAGTGTAAGAAGACAATCTTTTAAAATTGTTGAGGCACAAATATCAAGTCCCGAGTGAGGGATCTCTGTAAGAGCTAAAGGTAAGGCACAAGGAGAATGATAATCACCCCCAAACTTAGAGTTTTGGGTGTCTCTAGATAGACTAGCTATAATTTCCCTAATTTCTAGATCATCGGAATCCTGAAAATGGTCAATTGCTACTTCTAAGTTATACTCAGGTGATGCATCCTCACTCATATTTAAAAGCTCTACGAGTTCATCTTCTTCGGCTAAGACTATTATTTCTAAACCCTTGGACTCTAAAACAGTATTCTCAGGATAAACCCGTTCCCTTAAACTATTATCGGCTTTGTTACTAGGAAATTCTACATCGTCTAAAACGGAGATACTTCTAGTCAAATCCTCATCCTTTTGAATAGGTGAATAATTATTAAAATTATTTGGATTTAAACCAGAAATATTACTATCATTATAAAGCTCAATTGGAAAAACAAATTCCTGATCACTATGCCTAAAAACTTCAGATTCTTCATCAACACTTTCCACATCACTATAATAACATGAAAATGGTTGAAGCTCATCTAAACAAGTAGTGTTACCATTTCTAACCTTGTCATCTTGATTATGCAAATAAATATCCTCATTTTCATGGGTATTATTGGAAACACTGTATTGGAAATTAAGATTATCTCGAGCAATTCTTTCGTTCGTCTCAAAATTTATTATCTTGAGGGATTCCTCTATAGAAAGTTTTCTTTCGTCATAAACTAAGTTATTCATCTTAGATAACTTACGTGTCGTCTCCTCTAATTTCCTGAGAGACTCTTCTAAAGGAGAAACATAAGAATTTTGCTCGTATGACCCATGCGTGTGTGGATAGTAATTGGGCACATCATGGTATGAGCCATAACCTTGAAAAGGCTGATGTTCCCAACCACTATTCACACAATGGTCAAAGTAGTAACGTCCATTTTGAAACTCAGTCGTATAATACCAGTTTGACATCCTAACTGCAAGGGAATTCTACACAAACACAAACAAGGCTGACTCGACCACAACAAACCTACGATTTCTAGCAAACAAAAGCATGATGGCTCCACTTAGATTGTTTCTAGACCTGACTCTTCTAATCCTTTGAAAGGGAATTCGTTAAAATCTCGAGCAAACCCCTCTGGAATCAATCCGAGTTTAAGTAAGTTGAATACAGGCGAGGAAGCGTGGAGCTTTGATACCCAAGGCCTCACCGCATTACAAGGCGGCGCGATCACGCATTCAACTCACGAGAAACCATCATGAACTTCGAAGTATGCTTAAAAGAGTAACCAATATTTTTCGAATGACTTTCCTATTAAGCTCGTTACCCTATCGGTCTCGTTCTATTCCAAATTTTAAGGATTAGTTTCGCGTAGGTTCGTGTTCCTAAATCGGGCAAGAAGAGAACGGTGATGAAATCCAACCCTTATCTTATATGGCCATGCCTTGCCCTTTACTAGAAAATTAAATCCGATTTAGTCCTCAACATATATACTTACAAAATCATCAAGAAACCCGCCTCGATTGGGGATTCGGGGTGTCTAGAATTCTTACCTCCCGTTCCGGACAGGGGATGAGCCGTTGAGAGGTCGACTCAGGCCACAACTCCTATGTCATGTACGAACCCGAGGGGCCGAGACAGTATCGTAACTGTCGTCCTTCCCTGTGCAATTTATATTTAAACCAACCCTTCTTTAGGGTTTTAAAAATAAAGTCCAATGTTCAATGTCCCTGTTTATGGGTGAAAACTACTCCTGCAGAATTTGGTAATTTGGGGTGTGGATGAGGAATGAATTTAAACCTTAAACAAATGCACCTGCAGGGTGAGTGCTTGTAGATTCGAGAGATCAACATGCAAGTCCGTCCTAAACCAAGAAATGGCCGTTTCAGGACTTGTTTCTTGGTCACAAAGTGAAGGAGATGGGGTTGATCTTAGGGAGGAAGCGAAGAAGGTGTTGAGAATGTGAAGGTGTAGACTTGCTTATGACTTGTAACATGAAAGTGAACAAGCTTATGATTGGTGTAAAGGGGCTCGGGGTGTTTTCTTATTTGTTTTTTCTCATTTGTTTGGAAATAGGGCGGAGAACCTATTTATACAAGTCATTGAGTCTTATTCACGTCTCTCGTGGGAAGTGGAGGAAGTGGAGTGATGGAGTAGTGGAGTTGTGCGTTGGTGATACACGACCAGCCTTGCCCACTTCTCATGTTCATCTCTAACCGTCCATGACTTCTAACACGTTCTTGTGATGGCGCGTTGACGCGTACGCCTGTAAATCGCGAGACCAATACCCCCCGTATGTATCCCCGATTTGTGACATGATTGATGTGCGGAATGTGGATCGTGGATCCACGAAAGATAGCATGTAATGCGTGAATTGAATAACTGCGTTATTAGAGAAGTCGATACTTGTGAAGTATCGTGTGTATTTTATGCAGTCTTTGATCATGGTGTGGTAAAGTGATGGGTAATGACACCTTACTAACCAATTAACTCCCGACAGGGATGTATAACCAAGGTTGGTGAAGTTGGACGGATGAGATGATCTTTGAGACACTCATCTGCGGCCCAGTTGATGAAGTTAGGGTTTTGAAGAGGTGCGCAGGCATCACTCTTGACTTGGTCGAAACCAAGCATGGGATACAACTTTGGCCTAACAGGCCATACATGCGTGCGAGATGGCATGATGGTGTAGGCGCCCATACCCCATTACCTCATGAAAGTATGATCTCGGGTCACTCAATTCATCCAGGTGAAATCGAGTGGTCGAGATCGATTTTGCGACAAAAAACTAGTGCCGTAAGGGCCGCATGTCACGCCCTCTTGGGCGCACGTTCCAAGACGACCAATCTTGGTCGGTCTTGGCCGATTGGCCTGGTGTGAGGGTGATAGGCCGGTGTTTACGCCTATACTCCAGAATATCCCATGAAAACGTGATCCAGAGCCATCCAAATCGTCGTGAAGTTGAGTGGTCGAGATCGATTTGTGGTTTGGGAGTGTGACCACGCTAGTTTGAGCGTGCGTTTTGGATTAGCCGGGCATGATATGCCTTGGCCGATCGGGTTAGGGAATAGATGGGTCCACGATGGTCATGCTGGTATGGCCAGGACTCGCTTAATCTAATCTGGACCCTCCATTCATGCGGAGGAGAAGATGGACGCTCGTGATGCTCAAAACCCTAATTTTGGGTTTCAAAGTCGTGCGTCATCTCTTGTTTGGGCGACGATTTTCTCATGACAAAACATGGTTGGTCTTGGCCAGATTGGTCAAGTGTGTAAAGCGGCCCGCGGTTATCGTGTTGACATGCTCTGGGCCCTTTGAATCTACATCTACACCCTCCATCTATACCTGCGAAGATGGATGGTTGAGACCATTTTGCGACACATGTAATATGCCGCAAACCCTAATTTGGGGTTTTCAAAGTCCATAATGCTTGGTATGAACGTTTTTGGCAAGCTAGGCAATGGCCGAGCCATGCGGATTCCGCATTGGTTGGCGATGGATATTCCATACACTGCTTGGGGGTGATGTAATTGATCCGGTTCATCCAATCATGCTTATGGAGTTGGATGAGCTGCGATCATATCCCGGACTGAGCACGGCCAATCCAGGATGCTCAATCGGGCTAGTATAACACACCGAGAGGGGCTCAATCGGGCTAGTATAACACAGAGAGTCGGCACATGCGGGTATTTCGTACATGGTTTCATTATAGTGCTTGGAGGTTCGTGTTACTCTGCAAGAGTAACACTCGGTCGTCATGCCACACCGATAATGAGTCTTGGAAATACAAGGCTGATTAGAAATTCACAGGATGGGATTGTTGCCACATGCTCCAACTTTTGGAGGAATTTCATGTATTCACGAGAATGGGATTGTTGCCATATGCTCCATTCTTGGTGAATTAAGTGAGGGAGTATCCAACACTTATTAATGGCTTTATCTTTTACAAGATGTCAGCCAAAGCATAATTTTTGGTTTTTACAATTTTAACCTCAAATGAAAATCCACCATCAACATTAAGTCCCCCCGCCTAGCACATAATGGTTACACTATTGTTGGGTAGGCATGAGATGGTGACATATTTATATCTTGAAATGACCAAGCTAAAGTGAATACATATTTACCAGGATATTTTCACACATTGGCGTTGCCACAGGAACTGGTTGGTTCGATTAAGGATGCGAAGAAACAGGACTTGATCGGTGAGTCGCTTTGGTTTCTCTTGTATATATCTCGAGTTCTCGGCCCCTTCTTCATGTGTACTTCTTTCATCATACACGGCTTCCCTGGGTATATCCCGATAAGCCTCGTTGATTTATTATCCCAATTGCATGGCCTTTATAGGTGGCAAGTAAAGACTTCTTTTCCTCCCGGGATTACGTCGACATAGATTATAAAGAATCATCTCTCGCGGTCGTTTATTCTACATCTCAGGTATTGCTCTGATCTTCTGATTAACTGATCGATTGATTTGATTATTTTTTTTTTGTGTGTGTGCACTCATAACCTCCTCTCCTTTGCAATTTATCATGGAAGTAGCGGACGGTCATTCTGTTGCTTCCCCAGAAAGAAGTTTTGAAGTCGATAAGCCCTAAAACCATGCACATGAAGAAGTAATGGCTAAGATCGATCTTCCACTTCGAAGTCGGTCGTCTTCTGAGGGATGTCTATCTCACACCTTCAGTATTATTGAGGACGTATTCTGTGCACTTTCAATGCGATTGACATGGAGGAGCGGTGGAGGCGCGAGGAAACGCTGAGACACTAGTAAGCGCAAAAATGAGAGAGATTTGCGGCGCGGTTGAAGAGGCGGAGAGTTGAGCATAAACGACCTCGAATGAAGGCAAGTGTGATTACCCGATCCAGGATGGCGTGATAATTTTTGATTCCGATACAGACGAACTCGAACATTTGAAAGCAATCTGCGTGGCCCCTAATATTGATGTGCCTTTTGATACTCCCGCCGATGATGTTGGGATGGAGTGCAATGGTCATGAGATGCGATGCGGTCGAGGGAGATCCGAGAGGGAGCACCAACAGGTGATGGAGAAGAACCCAACAGTGGTGCAGGCTAGGCCGACCCTCTTGGCGACTAAAACCTCTTTTTCTTTTTTCTTCTTTCCAAGTATATTTTGTACACTCGAACATCTTCCTTGTACTCAGTGGCGGCTAGGGTTCAAGGTTTTCTTCCATTTGAAAGTTTTTTTTTTTTATAACCCTTTGCCAAGACCGAATCGAATATTCTTAGGCGCAAGGTGTGCCTTCACACGTAATTCCTTGTGATAAAAGAAGTAATGCCATAATGGAATACTTACGGACATGTGTTTTCGATGCAAGATCTTCCTGCCTTTGTCAGCGGATGGCTCAAATCACTTTCCTTTTGTGCACGCGTTATTTTCTTCTTCCCATGAGATGTTTGCTTAGGTTTCCTTTCTTGCTCCAGTGGGTTGATTTAGGCTGACTCAAGACTTTGTTTTTTAGGGGTAGAGAGGTTCTCAGATGGAAATAGTGCTTCAACTAAATTGAAAATTGAAAATTGAAAACCCCACCTATGAATGCAAGTATTGCAATCATTTTCTCTGGGGAATTACAAATATGACATGAAATTGTAAAAGGAAACACCTTTGAAAAAGAAATAGCACAATGTTTTAAAGGGTGGAGGAGTATTTGGAAAGTGGTAGCATAGCGTCTTAAGTTCGGTAGGGTTTGAGCCATTGTGAGTGAATCGTTATGCCTTCTAGTTCATCGGGCGTTGATGAGCTTGCGATGGCCGCCTAGGATAACATCTCGCTACAGGTATGGTTCATCTTCTCTTTCGGTGGGTGAGTCAGGTGGAGTGGTCATTTTCACCGTCATGCTCCCGACTTTGAATGTAGCCGTCTTCGTCACCAGATCTCCAATTCCAAACGGGTTTGAGCGTGCAAATACTTGGACCTTCGTCTTATCATCTTTGACCAAGACAACCTCTACACTCTTGATAAAATGTTTGAAAGGGCCGGCTTCCCATTCACATCTCTTAGTGGGGTTGGTTCGTTGGTTGGAGTCGATCCCGAGGACTTGTCGAATGAGGCGGTAGGTTGTAAAGAAGGTTGCGTGACGAGACTTACTTGAGATTGGAACTTTTCAATGTATGCTTGACAGGCTTTCTCAGGAAGTTGTGTCACATTGGTAAGGCTGGCAGTGCGGCAACAGGCATGCCCATCGGGAGGTCCGAAGGCGTGTTGGAGATTCTTTCGTGTATTGAAATAGAGGAGAGGACAGACTCTAGTATTGCTTTGTTGTCATGCATCCAAGAGCGTCCTAGGATCATGTCGTAGTTGGGATGATCTTTGACTATGTAGAACTTTGCTTGCGTCGAGGCATCACCCAATTTGACTTCAAGATCGATGTATCCATATGCATCTCTCGAGCTCTCCTATTTGAATCTTTAACCACGGTTGGATGACGAGTAGCTTCTGCTTCGAAATCTTTGCCGCTCTCAAGGTCTTGACAGTAATGATGTTAAATTCGGAAGCCGTATCAATCAACGCTATCGAACTCAACGTCTCTCAAACGAGTGACGATTAGGAGTCCCAGGTTTCCATTGCTCACGTCCTTCAGAAAGGCGGGGTTCTGGATCGCTCATCGGATACAAACGCCTACCCGACACAACGTGGTTGAGGGCCGTAAATATGTCTTGGACGCTTGTCCTTTGGAGAAGTACAAGATTTCACATATGTGCTCCATCATAGATTGTACGGTCTTGCAGACGTAATCCCTAGAAATCATGCGTAGTTCTGATAGGTAGAGGTCTCTATGAACACCTTCGTTTCCAAGTCGGAGTTCCCCTGTCTCTACCTTTTCCCCTGAATATTTGTTTCAACTGTTCTGATCTTTGGTTGGATGATGGACGAACTGTGGTAGCAACAATATCTCGGGATGCGCCATTTCTTCCTCGGTTGGAGGACGTCGATAGGGGCGGCTTTACGGCGTGTCTTGGATCCACGCTTCCAAGAAATCTATCACTTCATTCATGGGAAAAGGAAAACCCGTGTCTTTAGTGTTTTGTGCAGGAGTTTTGTCCTGTTCCTTTTCGAGACCTGATCTTGTGTGTCTTGAGGATGCTCGCTTGGTTTGTTGTTCCGTTATCGAAGCTTTCCTTTTTTCTCCTCCGCCTACTACACTCACGGAAGGACCGGTGTTGTATTGTTTTTTCGTGAGACGCTGCTTCCTCGACTTTCACGCAAATCTTCACTTCGAACAACTCGGTTCTTTCTAGTAGTGCGGTGCGATTGTTCTTTGAACGTTTTGCGGCCGTGGAGTTCGGAGAACGTTTGAAAGCCCGAATTCTCTAACGTAGCGCGGTATATGGGTATCATCCCATTGATGCACAATTCCACCAATTGTCGTTCGGTGACGTTGGTCATGACAATCTAGCGCTTGGGTTCGAACCTTTTAACGAAATCGTTGGGATGTTCGTTGTTCGTGAAGAATTCTCCCGTGTGAAAAAGGTGATGCGTTCGGACACGAAGAAATACTTTACGTAAGAAGCACCGACCATTTTGTTCAATTGGATATCTTTGTTAGCGCGATGTTGTTGTACCGGTGTACGCCCTCCCGTAAGTGACTTCGAGAATTCTTTGAGGCGTAGAATATGATTGTATTCATGTTCCCCAAAGGATTCAAGAATCGAAACATGTTCACGAGCATTACCGCAGATGGGCAGTCGTAGAGGAGAATCGGGGAGAGGTGTATCCTCTTGGAAGAGGGATTCGTTGCATATCTTGAGGGTATGGAGGTTGGTGTTGGTGTGCATCCGTCAGATTTCCCTTGCCTCGGCTTTGAAGGAGTCGTTCTAGATCCTCACGTGTGATGAAGTTGGGTGGTGGTCCCTTTCTCTTGAACATTCGGGAGCAACACAGAGCTTCTTCACTCATGTGGGTCCGAGTGGAAACGCTTTGCTCCGGTGAATTGAAGGCATTTCTTGTTGGCTCCAAAGATTGACGTGAATCTTGCGGCAATCGTTCGGTCAAGGTCTTGAGGAAAGTGAGTACCTCCTTCTCGAGTTGCGGCCATATCTCGTTTGAGTCTTAGCAAGAACTTCCTGTTTCTCCATCAAGTCCGCAATGGTAATAGACGGTGGTGCTCCTCTTGTGCCTCCGGCCTCGTCCCGATGAGGGAGTAAAAGTTGTTGCTCCGGTGACCACCGGAGGCGTTACACTTGAGGAGATGCCGGATTTGCGGCTGCTGCGCTCTGCAGTGATGGGAGGCGTTACACCTACCGGGATGTCTCTGCTTTCGCTAGTGTTGGTGATAGAGGTAACGGCTCCTCGAGATGTGTTGGCTACGGTAGCTCCACTGACAGGTACATCAACCACACTAGCTCCATCCGAATTGATTGCTGATCCAGACCTGAGTTCCACCATCTTGAAATGAATTGTTGATCGAATTGGTCATAATATCTACCCATTTTGAAACTGATGAAATTGAATCGGATTTCGGAGAAATTGACTTTACAACCGAGAGATTAACCTCCCACTGTGGTCGCCAATTGTTTATGGGTGAAACTACTCTCGCAGAATTTGGTAATTTGGGGTGTGGATGAGGAATGAATTTAAACCTTAAACAAATGCACTGCGCGGTGAGTGCTTGTAGATTCGAGAGATCAACCGTGCAAGTGGCCTAAACCAAGAAATGGCCGCTCCGGACTTGTTTCGGTCACAAAGTGAAGGAGATGGGGTTGATCTTAGGGAGGGAAGCGAAAAAGGTGTAGACTTGCTTATGACTTGTAAGGGAAAGTGAACAAGCTTACGATTGGTGTAAGGTGCTGCAGGTGTTTTCTTGTTGTTTTTCTCTCGTTGTTTGGAAATAGGGTGGAGAACCTATTTATACAAGTCATTGAGTCTTATTCACATCTCTCGTGGGAAGTGGAGTGATGGAGTAGTGGAGTTGTGCGTTGGTGATACACGACCAGCCTTGCCCACTTCTCATGTTCATCTCTAACCGTCCATGACTTCCTAACACGTTCTTGTGATGGCGCGTTGCACGCCGCGCGCCGTAAACCGCTGGACCAATACCCCAGCATGTATCCCAGGTTTGTGATATGATTGATGTGCGGAATGTGTGGATCCACGAAAGATAGCATGTAATCTTCGAATTGAATAACTGCGTTATTCGGAAGTCGATACTTGTGAAGTATCGTGTGTATTTTATGCGGGATCTTGCATCATGGTGTGGTAAAGTGATGGGTAATGACACCTTACTAACCAATTAACTCCCGACCAGGGCTGTATAACCAAGTCGGTGAAGTTGGACGGATGAGATGATCTTTGAGACACTCATCCGCGACCGATTGATGAAGTTAGGGTTTTGAAGAGGTGCGCAGCATCACTCTTGACTTGGTGAAACCAAGCATGGGATACAACTTTGGCCTAACAGACCATACATACGTGCGGATGGCATGATGGTGTAGGCTCCCATACCCCATTACCTCATGAAAGTATGATCCGGGTCACTCAATTCATCCAGGTGAAATCGAGTGGCCGAGATCGATTTGCGACAAAAAACCAGTGCCGTAAGGGCCGCACGTCACGCCCTCTCTTGGGGCAAAGCACGTTCCAAGACGACCAATCTTGGTGGTCTTGGCCGATTGGCTTTGGTGTGAGGGTGATAGGCTGGTGTTTACGCCTATACCTGAATATCCCATGAAAACGTGATCTGAGCATCCAAATCGTCCGGCGAAGTTGAGTGGTTGAGATCAGTTTGTGGTTTGGGAGGTGTGACCACGCTAGTTTGAGCGTGCGTTTTGGATTAGCCAGGCATGATATGACTTGGCCGATCGGGTTAGGGAATAGATGGGTCCACGGTGGTCATGCTGGTATGACCGGACTCCGCTTAATCTAATCTCGGACCCTCCATTCATGCCGGAGAAGATGGACGCTCGTGATGCTCAAAACCCTAATTTTGGGTTTAAAAGCCGTGCGTCATCTCTTGTTTGGGCGACGATTTTGTCACGACCAAACATGGTTGGTCTTGACCGATTGGTCAAGTGTGTAGGCGGGCCCGCGGTGATCGTGTTGACATGCTCTGGGCCCTTTGAATCTACATCTACACCCTCCATCTATACTGCGAAGATGGATGGTTGAGATTTTGCGACACATGTAATATGCCGCAAACCCTAATTTGGGGTTTTTCGTCCATAATGCTTGGTATGAACGTTTTTGGCAAGCTAGGCCAATGGCCGACCGTGCGGGTTCCGCATTGGTTGTGATGGATATTCCATACCGCTGGGGGTGATGGAATTGATGCGGGGTCATCCAATCATGCTTATGGAGTTGGATGATCTGCGATCATATCCGGACCGATCACGGTCAATCAGGATGCTCAATCGGCTAGTATAACACACCGAGATGGGCTCAATCGGGCTAGTATAACACACCGAGAGTCGGCCGTACGGTATTTCGTACATGGTTTCATTATAGTGCTTGGAGGTTCGTGTTACTCTGTAAGAGTAATACTCGATCGTCATGCCACACCGATAATGAGTACCGGAAATACAAGGCTGATTAGAAATTCACAGGATGGGATTGTTGCCACATGCTCCAACCTGGAGGAATTTCATGTATTCACGAGAATGGGATTGTTGCCACATGCTCCATTCTTGGTGAATTAAGTGAGGGAGTATCCAACACTTATTAATGGCTTTATCTTTTACAAGATGTCAGCGCATAATTTTTTCTGGTTTTTACAATTTTAACCTCAAATGAAAATCCACCATCAACGGTCCCAAAAATAAAAACCTTAGTTACAGTTTCTAAAAAATAAAATAATATAATATACAAAATCTTCTTCTTCACTCCTTTTGGATTCCTCTTTTCTTTCCTTCTTTGGCTTCGCTTTTTGTTTTCAGCGCTTTCTCCCTTTTTCTTTAGCTTAGTTCCAAATCTGAAAACAAACAAGAAAAACCAAAAGGCGTAAAAAAGAACAAAAATAATAAAAATAAAAATAAAACCTAAAAACAAATCTATACACAAGTCCGCGTCGGCGGCTCCAAAAATTGATGGTTATTTTCAATGATGTTGTAGTAATAGAAAGGTTATCGTTCACTCGGACTTGATGAGATTGATTTTAAGAATTAATAAAAGAAAATAAAAGAAAAATATATACAAATATTGTCACAGGATGAAGAGTCACTAGGACGCAGGATTTCACTACGTTTCATATTCTTGTGGTTCAGTCATTAACTCTAGACAATATAGCTCAAACAAAAGAAGTTGTGACTCTAATTCCTTGCCAAAAATAGATTTCATAGAACATTATCTGTAAGTCGTAAGCATGACGCATCAAAAGCAATTTAAACTAAGCATGCGACATCAGACAAAATAACAGATAATTAATAGAGATCATAAAACAATTAAATCTATGCAAAAAGTCATATAAAGAATTAATTCATTTACCACAATCATGAAAAGTTGCTTCCTCCGTTGTCCCAGTGATGGGTTTTAGCTCTGCATATTGGAAACACGCTCAAAAGTTGATTTCATTGCTCAAAAAATGGTTTACAAATGATGAATAAGGGAGAAATAATGAAAAATCGGGTTTGTAACAATTATTTTTGTTACAAACTTAAGCTATTCTGAGAGAATGATAAATAGTAATTATCGTTGTTATGTTTCTTTAAGACTCGTCTCCGAACTACGACCCTCACAAGTGAGTCGTTAACATATTGAAGAACGACGGTCTTTGATCGTCTGCATTCTTCGTGTTCTTCGTCTTCAGCGGCGGAGAGAGACAAGCTCTGCAACTCTGATTTCTCACCCATATTTTGTTCCCCTAACTCTCCATCCATCTTCCTTTCGACACCAGATACCCTTTTATACTCCACAGGCCTAAGAATCTCTCGTAATTAATCCCCAAATCCTCCCGACAATACTCGGTTTTATTTCCATGCAGGTTACGGGAATATCTTCCCTGATTTATCTTCTGACGCGATTATTCCCTCTTAAATATCTCCAGCACACTTCTGCACATTGCTTGATCGAGTTAGACACACCTCAAACACCGGAAACCTCACAGAAAACACGGGAAGTGTTAACAAACCCGTGTAAAGCTCAACCCCTGTTTTATCCAAAACCCGATTATTCAACCCAGATTTCTAAAATCCAACGAACATACCTTCTCTGTATAGGCCTAAGAAGTTAATACAAATCAAAAACAGCGATTGAATCTCTTCAGAATGGCCCAAAACTCGAACCCTAATCTCGGTAGTAAATCGTGCACTTTTCCCGCCAAAACCGCATTCAAATGGAGAAGATGACCTCCCCTAATCCCGTACGGGCGTCCCTTTAGCACTTGCCTTATGGGGTGTAAATAGCAGCTAGTGTGTCCCTTAGTAATTGGGTGCCCCTTATCCAAAGTAGGGGTACATTTAGTAGTTGTCCTCCGGGTCTTCCGAGCAACTTTTCGAGCCGATTTTTCCAAAAATGTTTATTTCCCAAAAATACCTACAAACACATAAAACACCAAAATTAGTACAAAATCGAGTGCCAACAATATATAGTATTGAGATCAAATTAGACACAAAAATGTGTCTATCACTTGGCTATCCCATCCCACGTTACCTAAGGTTGTAAAGGCGACATGGGACTTACATTCCAATAATTCAACTTCAACTTCTATCCTCGGACCTTGCTCACTGGAATTCAGACATATTCGACAACATTCACAAAAACATTAAGAGCTTAAACAACAAAATAAAGAGCATTCATAAATATGGAAACATATCCAGTGACATAGAGAAGTTGAAAAATATACAAGCGGAATTAGGAAAATGGTATGAAATAAAAAATGATTTCTACCATCAGCTAGCTAGAGATAAATTCTTCAAGGAATATGATCAGAATACAGAGTACTTTCATGCCACTGCTTCCAATAGAAAAAGAATAAACTCCATCAACTTTCGACTTGTGAGGTGAATAATTATCTAGGCTGCTCTTCGGGAGTCATAAGATCGGATTTTGAGGTTTGCTAGACTTTGTGTATTGCAATCGATTTCCTACCTCACCTTGATCTTTGATCAGAACGGAAATCATAAATAGGCTTATCTGTGGAGGCAGATTGGTTTAAAGTCTTCAATTAAGTGGAAGCAACTCTTAGGCTATAAAGGACGTTATCTAAAGGAATCATTTGCGCGGAGTCCTGCTGGGATTCAAGAGGCGTAAGGAGAGCGACTGTAAATGAATTGTTGTGACAGTTTAATTCGGTCACAACTACATTCCAGTCCGAAGTTTTGATAGTAGTCTAGTGTCTGTAGCGGTTTAATACAGTTTGGTGTTCAAGTCTAGACTAGGTCCCGGGATTTTCTGCATTTGCGGTTTCCTCGTTAATAAAATTCCGGTGTCTGTGTTATTTCTTTTTCCGCATTATATTGTTTATCTTTATAATTAAAATATCACAGGTTATGCATTAATCAATCAGAATAGATATATCCATCCTTATTTGTTGGATACGACTTGATTGGTTCTTGGATATTGATCTTTGGAATCGTCCAAGTACTCTCACACATAATCAGGTTCATGGACTTGCTTCCGTAAACATTCTGATCGTGAGAGAAATAGATATAAGATCTTCATATAATTCCTTGTTTGAGATTCATTTAGTTGAACTCTCGAAATTGTATTCGAGTTTAGTCCTTATAGGTTTCCTAAGAAAAATTTGGTGGACACGGGTAGGTACGCATGCCATAGACATCCGAGTTCCGGAGTATATGTAGGTACGTATATCTAGTACGCGTACCCCGAGGTTATGAATTAGTGAAGGGGAAGGTACGCATACCCAAAGGGCCCGAGTCCGTTAATAGCTTAAGGGTATGCAACCGGTACGCTTACCTTAGCTCCCTGGATTCATGAATCGGTTTATAGGTACGTGTACCCCTATATATACCTACCTAATACGAATTAAGCAGTTGCGTATAAATTATTTTCATATATACATACGTTTGGAATTGATACAACTCTCATGAACACTTCTAAGACATCTTTGATTACTAAAATACTTTGTGTTTGTGATTCACGATTTAAGTCTTAAGTGTTAAATGAACACGATTATGCTTATAAGTTCATATGGCATGCTTGCCATGAGCTATTATTATACATGGTTCCATAACCCTGGACCATATTTTATATTCATCTATGTAATTTCAAGACTAACTTCTCACATTCTTATATGAACTCCTAAAAGGAGTTTCATTTAAATTGAGAAAGTGTTTGCCTGAATCTTAAGTTATCATAGCTTGAATTTAGAGCAACCTAAAGTCTTGAAAGTATATAAATAGAGAGACTCAAACAACTGGAAATCCCAATCCTTAACACTTTTGTGTCCTCTATTAACTGAATCTCAAGTTATCGTAGTTTCTTGCTAAAGTCGTCCTCTATTAACTTAGGTTTTCTCTGAGAAACATAATTAGGTTTATGACTTGAAGACCTCACTTAGGAATTTACAAATTCAGGCCAGACTATCTTTATCTTGATAGTTCGTGTATCCCGATCTTGTTCTTATTGATTGTCGAGGTTTTCGTCAATCTCCAATCAAGAAAGAGATAAATAGAAATCTCAAAGTTCATTTCGTCTTAGATTTTTGTGATTCCTCAAGATAGATATCTAAAACTCTTCTTTGTTGATCGGTTTAAGATTGTTCTTCAGAGATGGCTAGTAATCCAGGCTTCTCATATAACTGAGTGTAAGTGTTCCGGGTTCGTGAAGTTTACTAGCTTTGTCTATTGCAAACAAATTTACAAGCTTTGATCTAAAGGTAAATCAAATAGGCTTATTTGTTAGAGGAGGATTGGTATCAAAAGTCTTCACTAAGGTTGAAGCAACTCTTAAGCTATAAAGAACGTCATTTAAGGGAATCAACTGCGTAGAGCCTTTCGAGGTTCAAGAGACGTAGGGAGCACGAATGCAGTTGAATTTCTTGGAGGTTTAATTCGGTCTCGACTGCATTCCAGTCTGAAGTATGATAGTACGCTAGTGCCTGTAGCGGCTTGATACAATTTTGTGTTCAAAGCTGGATGAGGTCCCGAGGTTTTTATGCAGGTGCAGTTTTCCTCGTTAACAAAACTTCTAGTATCTAGTGTTTTTATTTTTCCGTATTATATTGTTTTATATTTATAATATGAATAACATAAGTAGTGCATATTCGATCTAGGTAGTTTAAGTCCTTATTAACCGTGAACGATTAAGAGACTCGTTCTTGTAGAATTTGTATATTGAAAGATAGATAACAAGTTTCATACTTGCCAGAATTCAGATTCTCGTAATTTGGATACAACCAGATTGAACTTGGATATTGATTTGTGAGATCGTCCAAGAACTCTTCTACACAATTAGGTTCACAGACTTTGTTGTCTAGACATATTGATTGTGAATGAGATAAGATAAAACTCTATTTACATATTAATCAAGGATCTTTAATTATATCTACTTGCAATTGTATTAGGTTTTGTTCATATAGGTTGTCGAACGAAAAAGTTGGTGTTGTACTTGGTACCCTCTCTTTTTAATATTTTTCTTCGCTGCTCATATGAATTTGTGTTTAAAATAACATAGAGCAGTGAATATCAAGAAGAGAGAAGTAAAATATCAACAGTAAATACCAATCTTGAGCCAAATCCTGTTTTTAGAAGAAGAAAAATTAAGGGATTTCTGAAAGCGAGAATAAAAAACGGATAGGTGTAGAAACTCAATGGAAATTGTTCTAATAAATGGAGTTGACTGCGTTGGTAGAGGAATTCTTCTATTCAATTTGAATTTAAACTCCATAAAGAATGAGGGATAAACTGTGGGTAATGAAGAATCATTATATTATATGAACAAAGCAAATAAGGGGGGATTGGGCAAGAAGAGATGATCCCAATCTTTCGGAGTAAAAAAGAGTGGAGAGCAGCAATAACGAGTAGAGAGAAGAAATATAGAATGACGTACTTTAGGCAATATTAACATGTTTTATTATATTACCCTAGTATATTTTTTTGGCAAATGACATAAAAAACAAACAAAGATTTTCTCTGAAACTTTCCGCGCAAGTATTTATTTTTTATTTGTAGAAGCATTTGTTAATGTACTATTAGGGAAAATTTTGTTTTTTATGATTTATTCTATTACCCCAGAAGACGCGCTGGAGGGACCAACTGGAGAATTATTGTCTCTGAAGTTCTCACATTTCATCGTTAATAAGATTCATGCATTTGTTGGCGAGGGAGCAAAACTCGAGCGGTTAAGTCATAAAATAATAGTTATCTTCCGCACACCATATCCTATTGAAATTATTTTAAGAAGTCTTACATGTCATGCTTCCGCTTGAGCCACTTCACAACGGTACGTACTCGTTGGGAAAGCTTCTCAAGCGAGTAATTTCTCTTATTCTTGGACATGTCATCCGGATTAGCTAGACAATGTTGGGGCCAATTGACATTTATCCTATTTGCCAGGTGAAAAGACAAGGGTACCCAAATACACCACAATCTTTAAATTATCCACCTATGAGTCCTCTTACCGAAAGTGATTGTCTATGGACAAAGTCGAGACAATACTACAAATCGGTATTTACACTTTGTGTGATCGTCTATGGACACGAGATCGAGATAATACAACAATCAAAGTGTGATTACTTGATAATAGGTTCGGACTTAACCAAACTCTATAGGATCACTATCAACTAATACGGAATTAACATTTGTGTAATTTAATTTAAATTATAATAACAACAATTATAATTGCGGAAAACAAAAGTAAATGACACATCAAGATTTTGTTAACGAGGAAACCGCAAATGCAGAAAAACCCCGGGACTTAGTCCAGAATTGAATACTCTTAGAATTAAGCCGCTATACAAAATCTAACAAACTTCGTATAGTTGAGACCAAGCAAATAAACCTATATAGTTCACCTAGTTTCTTCAGTATCCTGCGCCCAGACATTCAATAAGTGCACGCATTTGGAACAATTCATTTGGATCGTATTCCAAACAGCAAAGGAACAACAAATCTGTTTGGTAACAACTCTCTTGATTCTTTCAGATGAAGATATCTCAAGTCATAAGAAAAGGATCTTCCGTTTAACCAATAAACTCCTTTGCCTGGTCAGATCAATCTATCCAACAACTACCGAAGTAGCAGAGTTTAGATTTGCAATCGATCAATATATAATCAAACAAGAAACTATAAGGTGATGCCGATCTTACAAAACTAATCAATCGAATAAATTTGATTCTAGTTGGATCCCAGCCAATCAAGGTTTGTGCACACCCAAAGATATAGAAACCAAATCAGAAATCTTCTTTGTCTTCAAATCTTCTTTAATCTTCAATAAACACCTGCACAACACCACTTGAATCTCTTGTGATCTATCACACACAAAACGGAGTCTGTTAACAATGGATTATCACAAGACGTCTTTAGATCTACAAACAGTTCTAAAGATCCCGTCGACACTTCGATCTAGTTTGAGTGAATCTTATATCAGAAGAGAAGATTCTTAAGAATAAACAAACTAGGTGCAATCAAAGTTCAACGACCGTTAGTTAATCAAATCAATCGATAACTAAAATAAATTGGAATTATCCAGTTTCCCACCAACGGTACTCGTAGATCGCTTCTTGATCCCACATAAGTCCTTAAACGAGCGGTCGTAAGAGATTTCGCCTAATTAGGGTACTTTCCTCTCCGAATAGACGGCTCCACCAAAAACATCAAAAAGATGAAGTTTGCCTGGCTCTTAGGATAGTTTGCTTGAAATGAAAACTTGGGTATTTATAGACCAAGGATGTTTGGACACCAAGGAATTTCCAAAACCGAATTATTCTTAAGATATGCAATAAATGCCCAAATCGGTTTTCATAATTCCTGGAAATGCTTTGTCCAATATTTCCGAAATCTCACTAGAAAATCTCCAATTAGTAAATGCACATTACCAATTTTTATTTTCTAGAGATATACATTTAATTGCTGGTAATTAAAAGCATATAAAATTAATAACCTTAATTAAAAGATTCTTAATTTATTTAGTCCGGGATATCCTTGAGTTATTAAGGAATATCTTTGAACAATAAAAGATAAGGAGTTCTTGAACATGTTCAAAGTATGTCGACATCTTTTTCTTTGTAAATCCTTTTTCATATTTACAATCTTGGAATCGATTATACCACACTTCCAAACAAGTTTAGAATTGGTTCATCTGTATTCCAAGAAAAACTATGTGATTGATCAAATATCAAATCACTAATCATGGGTTTATGGTTCTACCAAACACAAGGATCAGTTCTACCTTAATATGGTTACTGGGACCGGTTACATCAGTTACCAGGATCGGTTACGTCAATTACCAGGACCATACTATATTCTCATGGTATTACTTGTGATCGGTTACACACGTCACTAGGATCGGTTACACCAATTACCAGGACCGCTTACGCCAATTACAAGGATCGATTACACAACTCTTTTGTGATTGGTCATACCAATTACTAGGATAGGTTACACCAATTACAAATATCGATCATACCATCTTAGGTGATTACTTAAGATCGATTACACTAATAAAAGTCATACCAATACATAAGTCAGGCACTATGACTAGTTTTAACAAGATGCATAGCAAGTTATGATCGGTTCTACTAACTCACACATATTGGTAATCCAAAAATATTCAATGAATAACAATACCAATAAGCTTAGTGATTTCCCTTTCGATTCATAAAATAATTTCATGAATGTACTTCCTCTAAACAAATGTAAACATTGTTTCCTAGGATGAATTCTTCACCTTTACCCATACCCATAATCACAATAGCATCCATACAATTATGTCGATGTCTTATATACGAAGTTCAAAAGATAAGCGTTATACTTCGTATTCTAATTCCTTAACACTATGATCATGTGATCATGTCTCACTACTAGAGTATAGTCATTCACATCTTCGCATTTATGTTTTCAATATAGCACAACTTGAAAGATACGTTAGGAATGAAACAGTTCAAGTCAAAATATTACTAACCTCAAGAGTAAGGATGATGTCGTCGTTGTAGCTTGTTACTTCTTCACATTCTTCAAGTCTTCGAGTAATACTTGTATGTCTCATAATCCTAATCTTTCTAGCCTAACCTATACGAAGTTGTCTCTAGTTACATAATCAAGCGACTCTTTAATTGAGTTTTGATTCACTAAAATATGACAACCAAACTTGACATACCAACGCTTGGTGGGTTCAACCGAGCTATGCTCAAACACCAGGGACTAACATTGATACATGTTAGAGCATAGCTCGGTTGAACTCACCAAGCGTTGGTATGTCAAGTTTGGTTGTCATATTTTAGTATCAAAACTCATCTAAAGTCGCTTGATTATATACTAGAGTCAACTTCGTTTAGGTCAGACTAGAAAGTCTAGGAATGTTGACTTACAAGTATTACTCCGAAGACCTGAAGAATGTGAAGAAGTAGCGAACTACAACGACGACATCATCCTTCCACTTAAGGTTAGTAATATTGACTTGAACTGTTTCATTCCTAACGTATCTTTCAAGTCGTGCCATATTGAAAACATAACTGCGAAGCTGTATATATTTTACATATTGTATAATACTCTAGTGATGTGACATGGTCATATTTGTATGATCATAGTATTAGGTAATTAGACTACGAAGTATAACGCTTATCTTTTAAACTTCGTAGATATGACATCGACATAATATTTTATATATTGTTATGATGAATAGGTTATGGTTAAGATTTCATCCTAGGAAACAATGTTTTACATTCGCTTAAAGGAAGTACATTCATGAACTTGTTTCGTGAATCGAAAGGAAATCATTAGGTTTATTGGTTCGGCTATTCATTGCAAATCTTTGGATTACCAATATGTGTGAGATGGTAGAACCGATCGTAACTATGTTATGTATATTGGTATAACTAATCACAATGCATGACTTATGATTTGGTATGACTGGTTTTATTAATTAGTGTAACTGATCCTAAGTAATCATCATGAGATGGTATGATCGATATTTGTAATTGTTGTGACCGATCCTAGTAATTGGTGTGACCGATCATAGAGTGTTGTGTAATCGATCCTTGTAATTGGTAACCGGTCCTGGTAACTGGTGTAACCGATCATAAGCAATACCATGGGAATATGGTAACCGGTCCTGATAACCGATGTAACCGGTCCTGGTAACTTGTGTGACCGATCACAAGTATTTCCATATTGAGGTATAAACGATCCTAGTGATTGGTAGGACCGATTAAACCCATATACGTGATTTGATATTTGATCAATCACATAGTTATCTTGGAATACAGGTCAACCAATTCTAAACTTGTTTGGAAGTGTGGTATAACCGATTCCAAGAATGTAAATTCATGTAAATATGAATAAGAATTACAGAGAAGAGATGTCAACATACTTGAACGCGTACAATAACTCTTATCATTTATTGTTCAAAGATATTCCTTAGTACTCAAGGAGATCCCGTGCCGAGAAAAATTAAGAATCTTTTAATTAAGGTTTTTAGTTTTATATAGCAATTAAATGCATATCGCCAGAGAATAAAAATTAGTAATGTGAATTTACTAATTTCACTAGTGGGAAATGGGGTTTTATTGACCCACAGCCCCGACCCTCAATGGCGGTCAATTGACCGTGAACCGGTCAAGACAGTCATAGATTTAATAAATAAATAAAAAAATTTCTTTAATGGCTAAACACGGTCGTTGAATAATTACCGTATTAACCCTCTTCAACTACCGATGTCGCGACGGCTGAGCCTAGATGATTCTGTGGTTATATTCTCGAGATTGAACCTAATCACTTATGTACGGCTGTGATTAAATATCTTCTCTCCACGTTAAAACCTAGAGAACCTTATCTCTTTCTCACATGTTTCATTTTCCTTCTCTCTCACCTCTTTCATAGCCGAATTCCTCACATCTATCTCTCTCTTATTCCTTCTCTGTAAGTTTAATGGAGATCGAGTGCGCTTTCATTGCCTTCCTCTCTCATCTCTTTCGTTATTTGTTCTCGTCTACCTCCATCTTCTTCTTCTACAAAGTCTCCAGGATCCATAAGGTGGAGTACAAGTCAATACCCTCAAAAATAATTGATTTCAATGGTAGTCTCTGTGCTTTCAATTGTAAAATTCTTCTAGTTATCAACGGGTAATTATCTAATGCTCATTCTTCTTTATCATCTTCAATTACGTAAATTTAATTTTAATATTGGGGTTAGGGTTAATTTTCAAGCTCTTGCTTTTTCTTCGATTGAAGTATTATTTTTTCTTGATTAGGTGCGATTGCTTCCAACTGGTTATTATTGTGATTCATGATGATGATGGTGTGGTGGTTGTGATGAGCGAGAAGATGGGTCGGTTTGCTAAAGAAAATTTCGTTGATCGTTGTCTATTTTATGAGGTCGGGTAATTTTTTTTTAATGGAATGATTTACTTAAGATTGCTCAAGTTATTAATCGCTGTATGTGTTGTTTATTTTTGTTTCTTCAATTTGGCTTTCGGGGATTTTCTAATATCATGAGTTGATATTGTTTGATTTAGGTGGTGGTTGAGAATGTATTTTTTGATGAAAAGTTACCTAGCTTCGAGTTTGGGTGGTGGTTGAGAAGGGAATTTCATTGTTTGGATTTGGGTGGTGATTTTGAAGTATTTTATGAAATGGGTATCATTGGTGGGTTGAGTTCAATTTTGATTCCTATATATTTATTGAAATTTCAGTTTCTTACATATTCTAGATTGGATTTTAATGGATTATATGCTATTTTAAAATTATTGTTTTTTTTGTTATTTTGTAATCTTTGGTTTAGCAAGAATACAAATCAAAAGTAAGTATTGGTTTTCTCAAAGTTGATTTTTGATAATGAAATTAGTGGAATTGGTAAGTATTTTTATTTTATTTCTCGTTTATGTGAAGGAATTTGTATGGATTTTCTTGATCGATAAACCAATTTTAATACAAAGAGCATGATGGACCCGCTTATGATGTCAATTTTGTTGGCGATTGAGATGATTCTTTACAGTTGAGGTCACTCTTTCTCTTTGTACTATGTAAATGGTGTTAGCTTAAAGTAGCGATGTTATGAATGGGTTTTGGTTATGATGGACGTCAATGTGAAACAATAGTTGACCGTATCTGGGTTACATGTTCAAGTCCGTAAAACAAGCGTGAGTTACAATGTGAGGTCCATTATCGTTTGTTTTCTGTGGTTTGCTATGAGGTACTCAATGGAGTTTGAGTAGCATGTGTAGTTTTGTGAAAGTAACTTAAGTGCTTGATTTTGAATGAGCTTTTTTTTATTAGAAAACAAGTTGTTATTGTGAATAAGTTGTTAATGGTTGTTGATTTCTCATCTACAAAGCAGGTGCGACTAGTTAAGCAAGCCATTCACTCATCGTATAGTTGTTTTCAAATTATAACATTTAACTATCATGTCCGATTGTCCAATTTTGAATTCAATTTTACTTGTATCTTCAGAAAGGTGAAATTCGTACCTCGACTAGCTCAATGATTTATGTTACAAAACCACTTAAGTTTCTCCGCTCACATTATGGAACATTAGAGACTTTCGAACAATGGAATATTCAGAGTTGAAGGTGCAGCTGTTTTATCCTTTTAGGTTGACTTATCCGGATTATTTGATATAACTTATCATTTCACTTATTCTTTTTAAGTCAGAAATACCTAGCCGATGGCGTATTTTCCGTTTTGGAAGATTATAGTTAAAGGTGCAATTTGTCCTTTTATCCTTTTTAGACCGACTTATCTCAGATTATTTGACAACTTATTTGTTTCACTTATTCTTTTTAAATGCATAAATATCTAGCCGATACACTTTCCATTTGGCATTAACAACGTCAGTGTAACGGGTAGGTGAAATCTTCATAGTTACTCTTTTGTTTCGCAATCACAAGTTTGAACTCTAATAAAGGGAGAACCTTTAATTGTAACTATAACAATAGATGAAGTTATAGGGCATGTTTTTCATTTAAGGGTCATTCTAATAAAGCTCACGCATAGTTTTCTACTAAAATACTTGATTAAATAGCTCGAAAAATTGAACTTGGTTTGTGTTTTGTTCATTTTGCATGTTCATCTATCTTTGGAGAAACTAAATAATTTGTTCTATGGTTGGGTGAGATTAGTTAGGAGCTGCGTGAGGATACAAAAGAGCCTAAAAGGTGAGAGCTTGATGACTCGATAGAGTAGCACTCTCTCCATATCTTACTAGATGGAAAGCTTTTCTTGCACACTTCACACACTTCTTCATAATTAGAGTGGTAACCTTCCTGGTCCTTGTTTACATCTTAGCTCATCGATATTGAAATTGAATATTATTCTTTATTTTCTTCTTAAAATGGCATATTTCATGTTTCCTGTTTTTGTACATCTTTCAAGTAGCACTCTTTGTATAAGATTTGAAGTTCATTTGTTCAATTGTGGTAATTGGTTTCTGATGAGTGCCAAATAGTGCATATTTATACACCTTTTTATTGGCATTTTACTCATCTTTTTGCGCTAGAAATCAAATATTATCCCAATTGTGTTTTCTCATTTCAAGAATAAATATTTGTATTAATTAATTTTGTGTTTTTAGGTAATAAATAAAGCTTGGAGAATCAGAGAGGAGCCAAAGAGCGAAGAATTGGAGTCAAGCATCTATGGAGCAGATAAAGCTCCTTGCGCAATCGGGTTACAACCCAACAAGGAAGACATGGGCTAAAGCTACCCACGACCCGGATCCAGGCCGTCTCTTCTGAGACGTTGAGATTTCTTTCTCCTCATCCAGGTCAGCGCGCTCCACGTGCATCGAAGATCTCTGCTCCGTGCAAACACAGAATCACACAAAACCGTCTACATCCCCCGAGCCGATTCGTATTTCACTCATATGCATCCTACGCTCGCTAAGCCGGGGTCCCATCAACTCATTGTACACGCTCAACACCGAAGCATCCAAACACCCTATACCCTAATCGACCTACCCATTTTCTCTCCATCCTTCTCTTTCTTCTCTTCGGAAAGCTTCATGCGTAGCTCCACCTCTTCTCGCCCCATACATACATGAACCCTCACCACCACCATCTCCTCGCCACACCCAGCACCAAGCCACCATCACCCTAGCTACCTACTCCACCATCCTCACTTCACTCTTCTCCACCCTGGCTATCATAACCTAGAAGCTAGATCGAGGACGATTGAAGCTAGGATTTCCACCAAACCACATGCATGGCGTCTCAGAGGCGATTGACAGAAGAGGAAAGCAATTCAGAGACGTGGGTGAGAGGTGATTTAATTTAATTTCTATTTTAAAGAACTTTAGGGTTTTGGGAAATTTTGGGATGTATAAATAGAAGGAGGGGTTTGTGAAAGAAAGTCACGCCTGGGCTAGCCAGTGCTTCATTGTAGGTTTAATTTGTAGTTTAACAACATTTTATCATGTTTTAATTTAGTTATTAGGGTTTGGTGAAACCCTAATTCCATCTTGTGTTTCAAGCTCGTTGAATTATCCTTGCATGCTTAATTTATAATTATACTTTCAATTTTAGCACCCAATGCCTTTCTTTCACAATGCATGCCAAGTATGCATTGTAGTGTGGTATAAATGTGTTGTGTGTGCTGTGACTTAACCTTTAGAACCAAAAACTAATTCCTTGACTAGTTGTGCTTATTTAGACAGCTAGTACTCCGGGTTAGTATCCTGTTTGATATTTGAAGTGTTACAAGGAGAAACTTCCTAGTTAAGTGGTGGAATTGACACCCTATCCTTAACTGCCATAGGAACAAGGAGTTCAACTTAGTTGAGCACACTGGTAGAGTTAGTGGTGGAGCTAAAGACTCTAACACCCCCTTTGTCACTGACTTTTACCTTAGTTTAGGTTCACATCTTCACTTCAGCCGTATCGGCACAAAATATCTTTTGTTACACTCTGTCACTTGTTACTTGCTAGGAAACTCAGTTTAGCATAGCCATAGATCATTAAGCACCCCTCGTCTCCGTGGATCGACCGTACTTCGCGTCTCCGTAATGACGCCGTGCAGGTTATCACCGTAGGCCATCATTTACATACACATCCGAGGCCTGCCAAGTTTTTGGCGCCCATTGCGGGGGACTTAGCGTGTGCCTGTTGTTCTTGGCTTTACTTTTCTGCTTCTCACCTTGTACATAACTCATTTTTAATGTTACTTGTAGCCCTGTTGTAGAGTAACTTAGCATTGTAAGTTTATTTATGCATTGTAATTCTACCTGTACATATTCATATTGTATTAATTTTGTTTTAGTATAACTTAGTTTTGTAACTTGCATCCGTAACTTAGCTTAGTCATTGTATATCCCGCATCACTACCCCGTTCTCTTTTATTTTGCATCTTAGTGTTTCTTAGTGTCACTACCTATTCTCTGTTTATTGTCTCTTGTAAGCTCGGTTGTAGGATCAAGTTTATCGGTTGCATTTCGGTCTTTACCTCATCATCTGCATATTTGTAGTGTTTCTTCTTTAGCTCATTTGAGCTTTGACACTAGTTTCAGGAAACTAAAGCAACACTTGCCTAGTGTTGTAGCAGCTTAGTGTACTTGTAAAGCTTAGTCCCATTCGGTCCATGATACTCTCAAGTGCATATTTCGTAGCACCGTAACCCGGGGATGACATTACTCCTGTAGCATGGCCCAAGACAGGTGCTTTGCTCGGAGCTTAGCTCTGTCATTGTAGCACAATAGCTAGGTTGTTTATTGTATGACATTGAGGACTGAACTTTGCTTGTTAAGCTAACAGTGCAAGTGGCAAGGCTGAGTCAACCCAAGAGGGAGGCGCATAAGGTGCAATTGAGCAAACCCAGCGACTTGTAAGGTGAGTGGTGCCTTGTGCTAATCTGTGCTTACCCTGTGCTGTAGCCTTTAGTCTTCATTCAGCCTAAGCTTTGCTCTTATTCTTGCCGATTGAGCTTAATTTGCAAACCTTGTTGAGCCATCATTGCATGTTTTAAAAAGCACTTTGACTCATCCGTGCATTGCCGGTCTTTGGGTATAACATTGACTGAAGCTTCACTTGTGAATCTGTCCAACCCTGTAGAGGCAGTCTGATTATGACCCCTTGCATGCTTTAACTCAGATCCATCTACTCCCTTGTGTGAGCCTGTGAAACCACCTTGCCTAGCCCCCGAAGCCCAGTGTTAGGTCATAACTTGGAAGCCAAGTTAGCTGGGCATAACCCGTTGACCAAGTGCACCTTGCACATTCTCTGTATAGCCTTTGTGCTTGTGCTGCCAAATCTACACCCTGTGAGCCTTGTGAGCCATCCATGCCCCGTGAGCTTGTGAGCTACTTTGTGCATGCTTACATTGTGCTAACCCTGTTGAGCCCACCTCGGGCATACCACAAAACCTGCCCTATTCTCGTGTGTGCTTAGTCTTTGTTCTTTGAGAGCCGCCGATTGTCGTGTGTCTTTGCGCTCTCGTGAGCCGCCAAGCTAAGCTTAACAACCGCAAGCCCAACCACGGGCTTGCACTCGCACAACCGAGCCCACAATCACAACCCAGGCTATACATTTTTCAAATTCTACCCGGTGTGGCCAACTGGGCCAGACCATCTAGGCTAGAACCCATCTGCTGGGCTAACTAAACCCATAACTTGGGCTTACACCAAACCAAGCCCAACTCAACCTAATCTTGGGCTCTCACAAATCCTGGGCTTCAAACAACAAATCCCAAACAAACCAAAACTCACAAAAACCAAACAACAAGCCTACAACAAACCAAAACCCAACAAACCAAAAATGAACCCATTTAAACCAAACAAAACCCACATAAACCAAATTAGATTGTGAGTTCAATTTGAGTTGATAAATCATGTCAGGATTTTGGTCTGCATCTGGGGATGGAAACAAATCCCTTAGAGAGCGTGCTTACGGGCACGCTTCACAGGATGAACTCCCCACATACCATAGTGATTTTAGGGAATATTATGAGCCTTCTCAGGGCCCTGACCTTGAGTACTCATACCCTAACCATCATGAGCACATGTATCAGTCACCACAGTGGGGAGTTGAACAATTTTATACTCCCCCAACTCCTAGTTTGCAATCAACAATGGAAACACTCATGGAGCTAAATGCTAGGCTTGAAATGAATGCAATACATGACCATCCATATAGCATTGATTATGAATTTCCCACTTATTTGAAAACTCTCCTTTCATTGAACAACATAATGAATTTCTAGAATTGAATCAAAACCTTGAGCAAAAGGTTTGAGAGTTTAGAACTCAAATTGAGTCAAATCATGATGCACTAAATGAGGAGAGGGAGGAATTTCAGGGTGAAATGCATTTCTATGATGATGATGATGAATATGAATATGAAGAGCATGTGTATTTTGAAAATGTAGTAGAATCTTTAGGTTCAGAGACATTAAGTGTCCCTTCTTGAACCCTATGAATGATGCTTCTTGATATTCATGCATGTGATATTGATGTGGAACCTGTGCACTTGTCTGTGAAAATGAACATGATTTACCCTCTTTTGACTTTAGGAAAGTGTGTGATGGTACAAATGATTTTAAAAATGAAAACAACCTAGATGTACCTAACCTCTCCCCGAGTCACAAATTGAAACTCCTCCACCAAACCTAGGTGTAGTTTGTCACAAAATTGCAAAACCAACTTTTCTACAAATGCCTAACTTAGGCCTAGAGCTTTGTGCTTCCCAAGTCCTCTTGGACTATTTTGCATCAAAGTATGACACCTTTAGGGAACCACAAGGTTGGAATGTGTATGTATGCCTTAATTATGTAAAACTCATTTTGAGTTAGACCTTTTGCATGATGTACCTTTAAAATTGCAAGATTTTGTTCTCACAAACACACCGTTCACAAGTTTAGGTTTGGGAAACTCCTTCACATCTGTGAGTCTTACTTGCACTTTCATATTATATTTTTGTAAGACTGTTGATGTTTGTATATTTTTTTCTATTGGGTTGATCCTCAACTCTTTAGATTGTTAGTTTATGGTGAATTTTCATTGTATATATCCGGTAGGACTTGTTAAATTTTTCTTTTCTTGATTGATTTGAGTCTTCTTGCACATATATTATGCTAATCCGATATGATTTCCGTTGAGAATATTGGATTCTAGCCTTGGCAGATGAAGCTCAATCTTGCTCTTGCCGACATGGGTAATCTCTTCCCTTTTTATCTTATCAGCATAGTTCTCGTGGTACGTGACTTTCAAATTTTTTTCTATCTCGTGACACATTGAGGACAATGTTTGATTTAGGTTTGGGGGGTGCATTTGCATATTTTTGCATTTAGAGTTTTTAGTCTTTTTAACCTTTTATTTCAATTTAAAAAAAATAAAAAAAAAATAAAAAAAAAATAAATTCAAAAACTCTTTTTGTAAAAACCTCCAACTCTTAGAGATTTTAGAGTCACTAGCATGCTTTTAGCTATGTTTACATAGAGATTCCATAGAAATAGTGAGAATTTGGAAGTTAGGGAGAACACAATCGGGTTTCTTAGTTGATTAGAGCGTTAAAGTTGGATTTAACCATACGGGAGGGCGAATTAGGTCTTTGTTTAGATATTCGGTAGTAGAATTGTGATCACCCATAGTGGAGACTACCCATTTTACATCAAGTGAGGCACCAACCTTCAATTTTTACAACTTTCTAGAAAATTTGTTAGAGTGTGTGTCGTAAATCACGTAATTCAGGGTAGGAATGGTGAGCTACCCAACTTAGCACCACTTTCATACTACTTTTGATCTCTTGAGTGCTAGTTTTTGTCAATCATGAGGGTGACGTCTAAAGATGAAAACTCCTTCTAAATACTGATTTTGAGTTAGCATCTCTCTCTCTCTCAATCGGCAAGATCCATAGAAACACATCGCCATTAAGAAAGACAGACATCATCGGAATATTGAAAGAAAAGTTGAGATAGTCAAGGTTTACGTGCAACAAAAGAAAGCGAAAAGAAAATAGGATGAGAATTAATAAAATTTATAAAATCAAGACAATACAAGTTGTGGAAAAATTGAGTGATAAAGTCCTTTGTCCATGGAGTTAGTTGTTTCATTATTTGTATTTGTATTTTTATTTTCACTTATTATCAAAAAAAAAAAAAATATATATATATATATATATATTGTAGTTTATTTTGTTATTTTTGCTACCACCATGGTAAAGAAGAGTTCAAAAAGAAAAATCCAAACAACAAGGAATTTGAGTAGAAAAATTAAAATTTGTCAAGTTTTGTGAAGTTTAGAAGTTCGTCATCAACATTTGAAGACCGAAGGCCGAGAAGATTGAAGGCGTTTCTATGGTTCTTATGAGAGTGATATTAATTGCCGATCGGGTGAGAAGTGAGTGAGTACTCCACCCCTTACTAATGGTTGATTTCCTTTCTTAGAGATCATCGGAAAAATATTCTTTATCACATACCTTGGAGTCTCAATTTTATTTCGGAAGGTTATCCTTCTTACCTACAACGTGTGCGGGATTTCTCTCTTTATTCTGCCTGCACACATGAGAGACTAAAAAAGCGATCTTTTTGAGTGCAATTCATAAAACCCTAATGGTGAGGCGAAGTTGAGACTTATGATCCAATCGAATCCAGAATTCTTTCGTATGGTATGGTTACTTCTCGCTCGGCACTTAAGGATGAGAAGGCGTTCTTTGGTGGTTCTAACCTGTTACTAGCATCGAAACTCTATGTCCTCATAGCTTCTAGGATGCTTGAGACTCTTTACACTCTGAAGTTGGAGAAGGTTTTGTGGGTACACCTGGTAAACCCACTCGAGACTACAACTCGTCACTAGGGACACCTAGCGGTTTAAAAAAGGCTTAGTGCATACGCTAAATGCATTCGAGACTACGAGGTATAGTTAGGATTTCTTATTTCTGTTTCACTTGAGGACAAGTAAAATTCGGGTTTGGGGTATTTGATGAGTGCCAAATAGTGCATATTTATACACCTTTTTATTGGCATTTTTTCTCATCTTTTGCGCTTAGAAATCAAATATTATCCCAGTTCTGTGTTTTTCTGTTTTCAAGAATAAATATTTGTATTAATTAATTTTGTGTTTTTTAGGTAATAAATAAAGCTTGGAGAATCGGAGGAGCCAAAAAGCGAAGTGGAGTCAAGCATCTATGGGACGAGATAGCCAAAGCTGTTGAGAATCGGTTACAACCAACAAGGAAGACATGGGCTAAAGCTACCCGACCGGATCCGAGCCCGTCTCTTGAGGCGTTGAGATTTCTTTCTCCTCATCCAACGGTCATTTTGCCTCCACGTGCATCGAAGATCCCATTTGCTCCGTGCAACACCCGAGATCACACCAAAACCGTCTACATCACAGGTAGTTGATTTCACTCATATGCATCCTACGCTGGGCCGGTCCCATCAACTCCCGCTGTACACTGCTCAGCACCGAAGCATCCAAACACCCTATACCTAATCGACCTACCCATTTTCTCTCCATCCTTCTCTTTCTTCTGTTGCGAGCTTGCGAGCTCCACCTCTTCTGCCCGACCATACATGAACCCTCACCACCATCTCATCTCCCGCCACACCGCACCCAAGCCACCATCACCCTAGCTACCTACTCCACCATCCTCACTTCACTCTTCTCACCCATAGCTTCTATCATAACCTAGAAGCTAGGATTGAGACGATTGAAGCTAGATTTCCACCAAACCACATGCATGGCGTCTCGGAGGCGATTGACGGGAGAGGAAAGCAATTCAGAGACGTGGGTGAGAGGTGATTTAATTTAATTTCTATTTTAAAGAACTTTAGGGTTTTGGGAAATTTTGGGATGTATAAATAGAAGGAGGGGTTTGTGAAAGAAAGTCACACCTGGGCTAGCCAGTGCTTCATTGTAGGTTTAATTTGTAGTTTAACAACATTTTATCATGTTTTAATTTAGTTATTAGGGTTTCAGTGAAACCCTAATTCCATACTGTGTTTCAAGCTCTGTTGAATTATCCTTGCATGCTTAATTTATAATTATACTTTCAATTTTAGCACCCAATGCCTTTCTTTCACAATGCATGCCAAGTATGCATTGTAGTCAGGGTATAAATGTGTTGTGTGTGCTGCAGCTTAACCTTTAGAACCAAAAACTAATTCCCTTGACTAGTTGTGCTTATTTAGACAGCTAGTACTCCGGGTTAGTATCCTCAGCTGATATTTGAAGTGTTACAAGGAGAAACTTCCTAGTTAAGTGGTGGAATTGACACCCTATCCTTAACTGCCATAGGAGCAAGGAGTTCAACTTAGTTGAGCACACAGTAAGAGTTAGTGGTGGAGCTAAAGACTCTAACACCCCCTTTGTTACTGACTTTTACCTTAGTTTAGGTTCACATCTTCACTTCAGCCGTATCGGCACAAAATATCTTTTGTTACACTCTGTCACTTGTTACTTGCTAGGAAACTCAGTTTAGCATAGCCATAGATCATTGAAAGCACCCCTCGTCTCGTGGATCGCGTGCCTAGCGTCTCCGCATAGGCGCCCGTGCACTTGCGGTTATCACCGTAGGCCATCATTTACATACACATCCGAGGCCTACCAGTTTCATTTACTTTGTGACTGTGTTTTTGTTTGAAGGCTTTATCTATTGTGGTTCTTGGAAGTTACCCTTTCATAGCTAAGCTATCTGCAACCATTTTTCCATTCTCAGTTCACCATTGTGATTAGTCTCATCTCAAATCTTGCAGATAAGTCCTACTGGAATCCAGCGTCGTGCTCAGGGCTGTAATTATACTTGACATAGACAGGGTTCGCAGCAAAGTAAAGTGAGTGCTTAGCTTTAAAAATTTTTTAGTTCCTGAGATGTTAATTTGTCCTTATTGCACTATGTTGAAGATTTTATACTTGAAAATATGCATGCCTTGAAGAATACTTAAGCATCATATTCATGCCTTGCAAGATACTTTAGTGGTTATGGCTGGTAACTAATTGTCCTTTGGTGCATGAAGGCCATTAGACTTTGCTTGAATCGTTAAGCGATTAGATTCTTACTATTGGTTTTCTTTTGTATAAGCTTTGGGTGGTGATTATTGCATGATGAAACTTCCATTTTCGCATCCTTTCTGATTATTGTAGATGACGCGTGTCACGCCTATTATGCACTTGGCTCAGTTTTGAAGACCTCCTTGGTGTCATCACACCTTCAGAACTCACGGTATCATGTTAGTTAGAGTTGCGAGAAAATATCCATCTGTTTTTCTCTCATTACAGATGGTGTTAATTCTTCGGTGAGTGGGTTTGCTACGAAATGATATAATGCTTCCTTATGCTCATTTGTGTACTAGTCAAATGTCTGCTTTTCAAACATTACCTTTGTATAATCTATAAAGTAATCTATTAGACTTCTCTGTTGTGAAGTTAATTCCATTATCTGTGATGCTCGTTGATTGAGTTGTTCAATTTTTGTAATTTCCGATGCTTATGGTTCCATTTCTTAATGGGTTTTTCTTGTTTCTTTTTCAGGTAGTTTAGCCAAACAAAGCAGGGAAACAAATGCCTCACTCTGCTATTTGTGAGGCGGCTCCAGTGAAGAAAGTTAATTTGGAAGCACATAGTAAACAAGGGTATTCAGATTTACACTTGTCTTTAAGAACTTATTAGCTAGGACTTGTATTGGTGCAAATTCAAGATTTATTTTCTTCTAATTTTAAAGCCTAGTACAGGTTTCATTTACACATGAAGATTACTTCACAAGTATGTATTTCTATCTATTCCCATAAATATGAGTCATTGATGTTTCAGATTATTAGTTGATGATTAATAAAGTTGGCGAAATGTCTATTTCAAGCTTTGATAATGTGCATGCCATGGTTATTGTTTTTATAATCATTTTCTTGAGTATTGTGACCTCCCAACATTAATCAGCTGATGGATGAACTTATTTTTGTTGTGCAGGTATACCATTATGAAGTATGAGCTAAGTTCATTATCATCATCGAGAGTTTATCATTTTGTTGTTTAATCAATAGTTTTTTAGTTCATTTTTGTAGAATCCTTGAACTTAGTTAATTCTCTTGTAAGATTACATTGGTCAGAACTCCATATTTTAATCCTTTTTGTGTAATTTGAAAAATCAATTAATTAGTGAATGTTAAGTTGAATGATTATTTGTGTGCAGGTTTAATTTGATTCTCATTTTTATTTGATTTGAATTTGGTTTTCATTTGAATTCTAATTCGAGTTTCATTTGAGTTACATTTGTGTTTGATTTGATTGTCGGGCCCAATGACCAATGCGAATCATTTTTTTATATTAAGATTTATATCATGTTTGATTGAAGGCAGGTCATAAAGTTTTGACGTTATAATCGAGTCGTTGATATAAAGATTATCAACGACCCCGGAACTGCGTCATAGTTGAAAAATGGCTCAAGCAATGACCCTTTCTTGACCGACAAAGCAAGTCATAGATACGAGTTAAATGACTTGCTTTGTCGGTCGCGAAAGAGGTGATTTCCACTAGTGTTTGAGATTTTCTATTGAGAGATTTCGGAAATATTGAACAAGCATTTATTGGAATTAGGAAAACCGAACTTTGCCAGTCATTGCATCTTGAGAATATTTTCGGTTTTGGAAATTCCTTGGTGTCCAAACATCCTTGGTCTATAAATACCTAAATTTGCATGCATTTCTAGAAAACTATCCTAAGAGCCAGGAAAACTTCAATTCTTGTTGTTTCTGGTGGAGCCGTCTATTCGGAGAGGAAAGTATCCTAATTAGGTGAAATCTCTTACGACCGCTCGTTTAAAGACTTTTGTGGGATCAAGAAGCTCTACGAGTACCGTTGGTGGGAAACTAGATAATTGTTGTGTTATTAGTTTTCAATTGATTTGATTGACTAACGGTTGTTGAAACTTTGATTGCACCTAGTTTGTTTATTCTTGAGAATCTTCTCTTCTGATATAAGATTCACTCAAACTAGATCGAAGTATTGACGAGATCTTTAGAACTGTTCGTAGATCAAAAGACATCTTGTGATAATCCATTGTTAACAGACTCCGCTCTGTGTGGGATTGATCACAAGAGATTCAAGTGGTGTTGTGCAGGTTTTTATTGAAGATTAAAGAAGATTTGAAGACGAAGAATATTTCTTATTAGTTCTCATATCTTTGTGTATGCACAAACCTTGATCGTCTGGGATCCAACTAGAATCGGATTTATTTGATTGATTAGTTGCGTGAGATCAACATTCTCAATATTTCTCTTTGAGATTTATTTTGATTGAGTGCAAATCTAAACTTAACTACTTTGGTAGTTATTGGATAGATTGATCTAACCAGGCAAAGGAGTTTATTAGATTAAACGGAAGATCCTTTGCGTATGACTTGAGATATCTTTATCTTGAAAGAATCGAAAGAGTTGTTACCAACTAGATTTGTTATTCCTTTACTGTTTGGAATACGATCCAAAGGAATTGTTCGGTCGTGCACTCATCGAAGTGGGAAGCGCAGGATACCGAGGAAACTAAGTGAACTAGGGGTAGTTTCTTGGTCTCAACTATACGAAGTTGGTGTAGATTTTGTATAACGGCTTAATTCTAAGAGTATTCAATTCTGGACTAGGTCCCAGGGTTTTTCCGCACTTGCAGTTTTCCTCGTTAAAAAATCTTGCTGTGTGATTTAATTTTGTTTTTCGCAATTATATTTGTTTATATAATTTAAAGTAAATTTCACTTTACGTTAACTCCGATATACTTGATAGTGATCCTATAGAGTTTGGTTAAATCCGAACCTATTATCAAGTATCACACTTTGGTAGTCCTATTGTCTCGATCTCATATCCATAGACAATCACACAAACTGTGAATACAGAAGTTGTTGTATTGTCTATACTTTGTCCATAGACGATCACACTCGGTAAGAGGACTTATAGGTTGAAACAAAAATATTGTGGTGTATTTGGGTACCCTCGTCTTTTCAATTGGTATCAGAGCAGGCAAACACAAAAAGATCTAACAATATGTGTTTGGCGCGATCCAACCTATAAGACTGGAATCTAAAAATTGTTTTTATTGAACCTGAGAATGATTCAGTTAACGTAAAGCAAGGTATCAAGAGTTTTGAATTAACACTTGATGATGGGATATACGAATCAATATCTGAAGACCTTCATGAAATCATCTCGAGAGAATATACTAGACAAGTTAATCTTGTTAATGATGTAGAAACTGATGACGACTGGAAAATACGTCTACAAGAAGGGTTAGATGAAATTTCCGATGATGATGACTCAGATTTTGAACGAGATGTAGAAGAGGATATCTTAGAATAATCTAAACTACTGGATCCTTTGAAAAATAAAAAACTGAGAACTTCAGATTTTCTTGGTGTTATGACTCCTCTTTGTCATGAGAACAATAAACTGAAGAGTGTTTTTCAAGGATATTATATTGGTTACCGAACCAATGATTCTCTTCTTAAAGATCGTACATACGAGCTAAATTCTAAGAAATTATAATGTGAAAATCTTCGAAGAGATCTCTTTTTGTTGGAAAAGAAACTTGTTGAATCTGAAGCAAGGGATAATTCTTAACAAAAGAGTTTTGAAGAGAAAGAAGGTGAACATATCTCACGAGAAAAATGCCTTAAGGCTGATCTAACTGGTGCTTTTGATAAAATCAAGATGTTGGAAGAAGAAAATTTGTACTTGAAAAAGTCCAATGATAGCACAAACAATTTATCCTCTTTGTTAGAAGCAGGAAGATATCATGGTGATACACGAGGATTGGGATATAACGAATCAAGTGCTTCCAACGATAACAATGAGATAAAATTTGTTAAATCTACAAATTCTTCTCGACCAGAGGCTTCCACTGATGTCAAAGATGCTCTTATTTCTTGTAAAGAAGAAAAGCATATGTCAAGCCTAAAGAAAACGCTTTTGCTAATGTCAAGAAATCAACAACGTTGAACAACGAGAAGAAGAAGAAGAAAAGAACTCGTCGAGCTCCAACGCAAGAGGTTCCACAAAAAGGTAACATTAAAACTCAGCACTTCGTATGTTACTAAGCATTGTTATTATTGTGGTAATAAAGGGCACTTGCAATGGGGATGCAAAGTTCGTAAGATGCGGGATGCACTTTCCTTTGTATCAAACGAATTGGCTAAGTTTGCTCCCCGAAAGAACTCAGATCGATATTTTCCAAAGTTTATGCAAAAAAATTATTATAATGATAGATCATGTTTTGCCCATCGCTCGAGGACATCTTATAAAAGACCCTATTATAGAAAAAGAGATGACTTTGCAAATGCAAAGACAAGATTTGATGTTCCAAATTGGAGGAAGGTTGTTTCGCAAAATATCCAAAAAGACAATGGTCCTAATGGTATGAAGGAGAAAGCTGCTCATGTGGAACCCAACTCTAAATGGGTCCCGAAGTCCTCCATATCCAAGAAGGGACCAAAAGTTAGTCACAAGAATGACTCTCAGCTATTAATTGTTGGTAACAATAATTACAAGAGTTTTCTTGAAAGACTAAAGAAAGACATCATGTCTGAAATCTCTTGTACTAGTGAACGTTGTGATAATGACACTCTTCATCACGAGTCAAAGAAGAAAAACAAGAGATGGAACAAGAGTAAGCAAACCAAGCAAGAGGTCGATAGTGATTCCGTCTTAGTCCCTTGTGACAAAGATGACAAGGCTCAAATGAACACAACCTAGTTGTGTTGGAATGTGCATGCTCACCTTTGTGCTCAATCTTATGAAGGGTGGGGAAGCACATGAAACTGAGCACATGACCTCTCGGTTATTATATGACTAATTAACATCTTTAGGGAGATTTCTTTTCTTCTATACTCATACCTTCTCTATCTATATTTGAGCTTTTGATAGAAACGGTAATTTAGAGTTTATGGTGTTGATTTCTACATGTCATATATGTGTAGCTCTTGTTTTTACGGTTAAAACGAGCCAAAAAATATTGAATTCGGACATTGTATGTAAAAGTTATGTCTAAAACAGTTTCATGTTGGATTCATGTTGTGAACCGGTCCTGGTCATTGGTATGACCGGTCACAAGTAATCACCGTAACCGGTCCTAGTGATAGATTTTTTTTTTTTTCTTTAAGTCCAAAAAATCTTATGGCTTCAAGGTCCTAGTGATAGAAAAATTCTGAAGAGAATCCAATATCAGTCCTTGCTTTGTATCTTGTGCTCTTGGTATTAGAATACTCGAATTATAATCCATATCTTTTTACAAAGAACTTAATTTATGGTCGAATTAGACAATAACAATTTGTCGTGTCTCCGCAGAACGTAACAGAGTCATTTGACCTCATGCATGCAAATAGTCACAGCATGAGAGTCATTTGACCTCGTGCATGTGTATCTAGTCATGACTAGAAATGATCAAATATTTTACCTCCCTTACATTTTTAATAGGTTGGTTTTATAAATAAAGATTTCCAAAAAATAAATTGGTTTCCTAATCGGAAAGTCAAACGTTACTTTAGTTTTGCGACCATTTTTCTCTTAACTTTTCACGACAAGTGTCATGTGGACCATTTCATTTTACTTTTTCACGATGTCATGGGACCATTTCAATTCACTTTTTTATCGAAGTGTCATGAGGACCACTTTTAATGATTAGTTTTCTTAATTTCCTTAATTTTCTCTAAAAATCAAACCAGCCTATTAAAAAATAACGGAGGGAGTAGTAAATTAATGAGGTACATACGTAACTACAGATCATCTTAATTCACAACTACCGCCTAAAAAAATTACAAGTAGGTTGTAGATGACATTTGTAGCATAGTGCTGATGGTGTCGTCGGATGACGATTTGAGATCCAATTTGTCTATATTGTATTTTAACGATAATTCAACAGCCATGCAAATTAGTGAAAAAGAACTTTCTTGATGTTGGGATATAGGGAAGCTGGACCTGGAACTGCAAAGGCAAAGATGCTGCTTTAACCTACTGCAGAATCTATTTATGCATGTATATGGATCATAAGACTGTACCAAACTACAAATTTATCGATTCATATTCGGATATTCCTTCCATTGTTGGTACATAATAATAGACAAGACATTTTGGCTAATTCTTTCCCATTTATCAAGTCAAATGCAGCTACTTGAACAACTTTGGCGTACTTAGTTGGGACTCTTTATATTTTTAATTGAAACAGCGCTGGCAGCCAACTTTGTTAGTCAACGAAAAAAGCTTCAATTTGGAATTGCGGTTAGTAGGCGGGCCATCATCCGCCACGATGCTGTGTCGTCTTTGCGTGTGGGCTCTAGCCATCTGCAATTCACATTGTGGCGGCTGTTCGTTCCTCCCATAAGCCATAGCAATATTGACGGGTTGTTCCTCTGCATAGTAATATTGGAGGGTCGTTTTGCTTGTTCCATGTGTGAATAGCGGTTAGTTGACACCCTCTAGAACAATGCTTAATCGAGTAAGCTGGGGAAAGTTTGCCTGTTGCTTTTTGGTCCACCACCTTAACAAGTTAGATTGCAAATATCTTAGCGCAAAATACTTACTTTTTTTTCCTGTCCCAGAAATATGTGATTCTGCACATTCCAAACCAAACAAACCAGTACACCATAATTTACTGATACCTTATTTGTTCCATAGTGGTTAAGGCTTCTTAATATAAAATAAAATAATTTCAGAACAAAGCCCGTTTACTCTGGGGATGTTCTGAATCTTCTGATCACATTGAGCGAATAGGTGATCCCTAATGAAAGCCATCGCGGTGTCACCGCTAATATAGAGATAAAAATAAAACAATGACAACCAACTGTAGCGTGAGAAATATTCTTCCCCCGCTCCTCACCATCATTGAACAACCAATTGGTCGGTGATAATCCACCACCTACACTTTTTCAATATTATTCATGGGTAGAGAGAGAATTCTTTAACCAGATTATAAAGAAAAGACTATTGATTTCTTTTCTTCTTTTTTTTGCCAGTCATGCATCTTCCACCTTCCCATGTAGTTGTCATGGGTATTTGGTGTAGACTGCAAGTTAACATAAATATAACATGTTTCTACTTTCTTTTATTCAAAACACAACCATTCCTTTAGAACAATTCGCAATTCCAAACAACAACAAAAAGCAAGAGATTTTTCCAACTAATTCTCACGCCAATCAATTCCGCATTGATAAAAAAAAAAAAAAAACTAAGGATGGAAAAGTATCAGTACGCCATCACTGCACATCCCAACTAGGTTGGCACTTACAGGAGAGCACCTTCCCACCCCTGATTTAATTCTGTATATTTACATCAATGAATTCAACTAATATTATCTACAAAGTAAATCACTACTAAAATTCAAACAAACAACACAATAATTCTTCTAATAACTCCATCATTTGATCATATCTTCAAGGATCTAAAGTGTGGAATAACGTAATTGCTGTTGTCGTCGTTTTTGTCGTTGTTTTCGTCATCATCATCATTGATTCCATCAAAAAATGGATCATTAAGTAACTCGGAAGCAGTAGGCCTATTTCTTGGCTGCCCAAGACACCTCTCGATAAACTGTTTTATTACTGGATCTTTAACTTTATTCATCGCTTGAGGTCTTTTACCTGAAGTGACGCTCTTGTAAACCCTGGCAACGTTACCACATTCAAGGTAGGGAAACTCTAATGTCACCAATTCTAACACACATAATCCGAAGGAATATATGTCAACCATCTCTGTGTAATCTTGGTCGTATAATTCCGGTGCCATGAACTCTGGTGTACCGAGTATCGAATGCGCTGCATGATCTTTTCCCACTATAGCTGCTAATCCCAGATCACCGATCTTAACCTATTAAATAATAGGTGTTTTTATTAGAACTCGGTATTCGGTAACTAAAAATCTCTTGAACATATTTCGAACATAATACACGATTTTTATGAAAAGAAATACTACAAGAAATTTTAATCAGGTAATTTTAAAGTAGTACCTCTCCGGTATGTCCATTAACGAAGACGTTACTGCAATTAAGATCTCTGTGAATGATGCAAGGATCATGAGTATGTAGATATTCCAAACCCATGAGTATCTGTTTCAACCACTTCTTTATCGCCTTTAACGAAACGTGACGATGTTTATTTCGGTAGTCTCTTAAGTTACCGGAAGTACAAACTTCAGTGATGAAATTCAACCTGTTGTGTTCTTCATCAACCCACGCGTTGAAAAACTCAATAATTTTTTCGTGTTTCAACGATTCAAGTAGCCTAACTTCTGCGAAAATCCTATCGATCATTCCTCTATCATTAGCAAAATCTCCTAATTCAACTTGGTTCCATGCTACTTCTATACCTGATTCTTGATCAAACCCTCTGTAAACCTTCTTCACTGCACCTGAACCCAATAGCTCATCGTATCGTCCATACCGACGAGTTGGATCAATCTCGACGAACACCTCTGATTCAGTATCTATTGACATCGAGCCACAAACTTTTTCTGTTCTTCTGTTTTCGAGAAAACACACGAGAGAATATATGAAATGAACTTGTTTATTTGAATAGACCTCGTCTTTATTTATAGGAGAGGGGTTGAACGAGAAATCACGGTTAGGCGTCTTATTTCTAATTGCATACGGAGTATATCAAGTGGGCCATTTTCTGTTCTGACGCGTAGTATCCAGTTTCATATCAACGGCCAGATCTTATATAATCGAACGGCCAAAACAGACCCAGGTTAAAAAACGGCGATATAATAATAAAGAACCAGTTTTTACAGGGTTTCGGTTTTAGTTATTGATTAGGTTTTACAGTAGAAAATCTCTCTGTTTGGTATTGGTTAAGGTTTCCGATCGAATAGGGGATTTCTTATCGCTTAGAATTATTGCTTAGGTTTTGATTTTGGGTTTGAGTTTCCATTTTTTTCAATCGAAGTTTGTCTCTCTGAAATTTTGGTTTTTTGTTTGCGGTAATGGCGTCAATGCAGTCGATATCAACTGCTTTAGAATCCGCTAATAAGAAAAAGGAAAATCTTCGTAAAGCTTTCGAAGATCTTCAATCTCATTCGTCTTTTCTTTCTTCTTTTGTCCTTCAATGGAAGGATTTAGAAGAACACTTTCAATCGATACAGAAATCGATTGATGAACGTTTTAATGAGCTTAAATCGAAAGAGAAAGTATCATCAATGAACGGATCACAATCACAATCTCTTGATAAACAACTAGTTGTTGTGAAAGAGGAGAAAGAATTAGATAATAATTCTGAAACCATTATTCCTCGTCCTGAATTCAAGTCTTTCTGTAGTAATATGAATGGTTTAGGGTTAAGAACATACATTATGAACAATCGTAAAGATGTTAGTGCTATTCATGAAGTTGGTGTTGCTCTTAAACTTGCACCTGATCCAGCAAAACTTGTTTTAGATTCAATGGTAGGGTTTTTTGTCCCAAATTCTAAAGGTGATAAAGATGGGGAAGTGGCAGCTACGAGAAGAACTTGTATTCTTCTGTTAGAGAAATTATATGATATTTCTCCACAAATTAAACCTCAAATCAAAGAGAAAGCAATGCAATTGGCAATTGAGTGGAAAGGAAAGCTTTCTAAAGGAGAGGATAATCCTTTAGAACGATTAGGTTTTTTGCAACTGTTAGCAACTTATCACCTTGTATCTTCTTTTGATGCAAATGAGCTTATTGATTTAGTTGTTTCTATTGCTAAGCGAAAGCAGGCGATCGATTTATGTCGTTCTCTTGGCTTCACAGATAGAATTCCAGGTAATTATCTCTTGAATTCTAAACTTGTTCAAGTAATTTATTTTGCCTTGGTTCATAGTTCGCAGTTTTATGTTATTTGTAGCTCATTTTATTTGTGTATGAATTCGCATGGATGATTTTTTTTTCTGTGTTTTGTATGGTGGACTTTGATTGTGATCTTGAGCCTGATAAAACGGTAAGCTTATGATTTATCTATAAAAATCTGTAGTACTTCAGTACTTGGATGCCTGTAATAATCTGTAACATCTTTGTAGGTATATATTAGTTGCCTGCTATATGTGTGTTTGGGTAGTAGTGCAAGTCTTACATTTTAGTGTAGAAATACATGAGTGTATGATGATATGGTGTGATTAGATGCCTGCTAGGTAGGTTAGTTATTGTGGCTAGTGTTAATGGTAAATGGATTTTTGAAAATTTTTGGTGAGCTGTTGGAGTTTCTTCCAAGCGGTTCTCACAGGCCGTAATGTATTGGTTTTAAGCATCGTCCGTAGGTCTTTTTCAATGTCAATGATTTGTTTTGCTTCATTTGTTTCAATGTGTGAATGTGGAATGCACTTCATGATGGTTGCCTCCCCTCTATATCCAACATTTTGTGTTTTTCAAAGGGCAAACCCTTGTACATAGGACCACACCATTTAGATATGCAGACTTTCCTGTAATCACCACCAAAGAAGCTTGTAAGTTATAAATTATAATTATATCTCGGTTTTCACTTCCTTGGAAAATTTCTATACTACAATCCCATATCCACTGCCTTGAGGAGTAGCTTTGCTGCAATCACTTCGTTGGAATGGCTATGAGACGTATATTTTGCTTTTGGCAAGTCTACTATGTTTTTCGATCTCATGTTACTTTTTTATTTTGATGGTGTGTATGCAATGAACTAGATGACTTGTTTGTCTTTTTTATTTCTTTTATAGGTGCAGTCAGTGTTGTTTCTCTTTGATTTGCCTTTATTGAAATCATATCTTTTCTAAAATTGTCTTAGGTTGCGTTACTCACATGCTTTCTTTTTCAATTAGTATGTCTTATGATTGGTGCCTGTGATGATACTAGCTAGTAAGTTGTGTCTTTCAAGACTGAGTGGCTTTATACCTTGCTGCAGTCCTGCATTTTGAGTATGTTTCCTTGAGCAGTTACAGCATGAGACATTTGTGATGTCTTTTCTAGCTTGTACAGTTTGTATACTGTTTCTCTATGTTGCTTGAGCTTTTTTTTGCCTCAAACTAATACTGAAATAGTAATTTGTGTAATCTTCTTGTCGTATCTTCTGACAATGTTATCTGGTTTGATTCGTAATCTTTGTCTGATGAGTTACACCCTAGTTTTTGGGTGTCATCCTTTGTTGGTCTATGTTAGTCTAGCAACTATTACTGTTGGCTATGTGATTTGTGATCTAGGTCTCAATGATCGAACTTCTGTTTTAAAATAGTCTGAGACCTACTACCTTCCTTTTTCCTTCTCACAGATCTCATCCGTAAACTTATTGAAAAAGGAAGACATCTTGAAGGTGTCAAGTTTGCTTATGCGTTTGAACTGGTGGGAATGTTTCCGCCAGTACCCCTTCTAAAATCATATAAAAAACATGCAAAGAAGCTCGCTGACGATGTACGGCAGAAAGGAAATCAATCTCTTCAAGCGCAGGTGTGTTCATAATACTTCATATAATTTTGTAGCAATCAATTTGCTTTTGATGTATTCTTTCACCATTGTTGTGGATCTTGTGTTCATCATTATGCCTAACTTAATGCAGAATGAGGCGACAGCCAAACAAATCTCTGCCCTCAAAGCTATAGTCAAGTGCATTGAAGAGCACAAACTCGAAGCTGAATACCCACGTGAGGGGCTAGATGTTCATATTTCACAATTGGAAAAGCAATTATCTTCAAAGAAAAGAGCAACTAATGTCCCAGCAGCTGTTGGTAAGCAACAACAGGCACAACCACCACAACAACATTCAGGAAACAAGCGTAGTGGCACAACAGCTGGTTCCAGTCAACAACAACATACAGGAAATAAACGCTCTCGAGGACCACCATCGTCTCAGGCTTTACCTTCCAGTGCGAAGAGTGTTGGTGTTCCACCTAGTCAAGCTGACTACTATGAACCACCACCTAGCCAAGCTGAGTATTATCACCCTTCTAGCATGTTATTACATGGCCAAGATAGAGTGTCACCATACCTTGGTGGCGCCCTTTCATCGGCTCACCACTACAGTGTAGGCCCTTCATCGGCCCACCATTATAGAGATTTGTCTGGTTCCCAGTATTCGAGTAGTTCAGGTGCACCGGGGCCTTATGGTGCTGGGTCTAGTTCACTTAATTATGGGCTAAACCTAAGCCCATCTAGGTCCCAACTTTATTCGTTTGAGCATCATCTTTCAAATGCTCTCTATGAAAGGTCAGTGGCGGCTGCTCATGGTGGGGCTGGTGGTGCTCATGTTTTGCCGCCAACTCATCACCACTCTGCAGCAGGTTTTAATGTTAAGGGTTTACCCCCAACTAGCCATCCGTCTTACTATCCTTGAGCGTTCTGCGGGCTTCTATAGTTTCAGTGTATAGGAGTATTTATTATGTCAGCATGACTGCTTTCTTATGAATGGAGCTATGACGATTTTTAAAATCGTTGTATATATGAATGCTCTTTGAAACTGAGTGACTTGTATGTTAGAGTTTTATTAGAAACTGAACTTCAACATTTTCTTCAAGGTTCTTCTACTGTTCTCTTTTTGGATCATTTTTCTGGTACCCTAGTTATTTGATTACTTTCTGCTCTAAACCTTTGTTAATAGTTACAGTAGCTTGTAGCTTGATTTTGAAACTAGATGTTCCTTAACAATTCTAAATCTGAACTGAAGTGGTTAGTCATTTGATGCTTTGCTGATTTTTGAGCAAAAGATTCTTAGTTATCATACTAGAGCGCCATGTGTCCAAGTTTGGGTATACAGAGGCATTCGACTTATTGGCTCTGTGTGCCATCCTATAGTTATTCTCCTCACTCGCCGTATGAACATTCCATGTAAGCATGATTACATGTTCCATGATGGAACAAGTTGATCTCGTTTCAGTATCACTATGAGTTTCATGCCTCATGTGGTACCTTGTTTGCGGTTATGCTAATAAATAAATAAGCTTAAATGAGGTCAGAGGGATTCATCTTCAGTTGGATTGAAGATTTTTAGTTTATTGCAGAGGTAGATTTGCACTGCTCTCTGGAAAAGTGAGCTTAAATTAGGTCAGAGAGACTCATTTTCAGTGGGATTGAAGATGATTAGTTGACTGTACCGTCTCATTTGAACTTCTTGTCACTGTCATAGTCGTATTGGATCTAACTTGGTATAATTTTATTTCAAAGATTTGTATTCCAAATTCTAAGCCCGTAAATTGTATATTGGATGAGTAAAACCCCATAACTCCAGATGTTATCTGGATGAATTGTTTTGGCCATTGTATATATATGAATTTCCCCATGCCCTGTTAACACCGTGTAAAGCTATGTGCTGATCATATTATCTTTTTTCTTTCCCCATCCATTGTATCCCCTTGACTTCATTGATGTTATTGAGGGCCTGAACGTTGTGGTTTGTGTAAACAAGGGTGTAGACTGAACTTCACCCATCAACCCCACAGAGATGGATTACAGGATTGTGGGAAATAATATTTGAACCTTGGAATACTTGAGAAAGTAAAGTGTGGTCACCAATACCATTTTGGAAGTGTTATTCTTACCCATGACCAACTGTCTACCAAAACAACAAATAACATGGACTACTCCAGGACCGACAACTTATTCCTTCTTTGTTGTCGTATGTTCTCGTCACCCACGAGTTTACTTACTACTTGGGGATGTTCAAAATTCGTTTCTACATTCGATTTTTTTTTTCCTTCTTCAGTATCTGGTCTTGTCATGAAGCTACGCCTATTAGCCGGGAGGACTCACAACGTCACAAGTAACAGCTAGTAACAAGTAGGATAATATGCAAAATTATGGGTTACAGTCAATGTAGTTGATATCGGATATCGGTTTGTCTCGGCCGGGACCGATACACTGGTATAACATTATATCGGGGATATTATCGGTTCCAAAATTTATATCTAGAAATTTTATAGCAAATATTTTTCACACATAGGAAATATCGTTACAATATCGGTTCTATACCGGTAATATCGACGATAAATTGGTACAAGATATTGGGATGAGATTATAGGCCATATTTATACCTAGGTATAGTGGTTTTAAATCCCGCTCAAGCAAAACCGATAATATCGGCCGAGATTGACTACATTGGTTACAATTATTTTTTGTATAAAAAGACTTAGGCTACGAGTGCCTAGGAGGAGTACAGGCTAAGGTTAGTGGTAAGTGAAATACCAATACTTCTAGGAATAAAATTCTTACGAGCCATAGCCAAACTAAAGGAGTTCAGGTTTTGTAATCTATGAATAACTTTGAGACCAACTAAAACAAAAGAAATGACATTGGTTCTACTATCATTATCTTCATTAATATGCTTAAAAAAAAAAAAAAAAAAAAAAAATTATCTTCATTAATTTCTCTTCTACTTCTTTCAACGAATCTTCCTTGGACTGCAATGTGGTAGAGCATTGTGAAACGGACCAGAACCTCCATGGATTCACCATGAATTTCAACATTTGTGTGCTACAATCATTTGACCCAGTCGTAGGCCAAGTCCCCGCTCCTCGTGTTGCTCCTGATTCATATGTATCTTCCTCTCTCAGGGAACTAGTGATCCTCAAGATGGATTGAGGATAGAATTGTAATTTAGGAAGGAATACTGATTTAAGGCAATATTCCTATAAAAGGAAAACAAATTCCTAAGAGATTTGGGAAACCAAACCAAAGTAATGAAGTATGCCAAGATAAGGAAATACTTCCTAGACAAAGTAATATTCCTAGAAAAGGAAATATACCTAGGAAGGGAATTATTCCTAGATAAGGAAATAGATTCTTATAAGGTTTGGGAAACCGTTAAATCTATAATAGAGATGTTTAGCTCATAGCTAAGACAATCTAGAGAGTGTGGTTTGACACCTAAAAAAAGAGGTTATTGTGAGCGTGACAAAGAGAGAATTGTAATAGTTTTCTTGTTCATAATCTAGAGAAGATATATTTCTTCGGATCTGGTTTCTAATGTGTTCTGTTTTCTAGTTTTCGTCTATTATTATTCTAAATTCCGCCTCTATAATAATAGTCACCAAGGTACAACGAACAATACGTATCAAGTTGGTATCAGAGCAAGTCTTTTAGGGAATATTTATGTGGTTTATGGTCTTCACTAGATCTCTCTACAAACAACTTGGTGAGTTACTCGAAAAGCAAGAATACGTTAAAAGAACAACAAAACCAAGGATGACAAAATCAGACGATGAGTGTAAGACTAATGAACCAAAAACTACGACGAGAAAGTGGTTATGTTAGAAAAAAGAGATAAAGACGATTCAAACTACCCTGGACGAGTTGGTTGCTTGTATTCTTTCCAATACACTAAATCTGAAACTTACAAAAAATACGAAATCTCCATCTTGGGGTTCGGAAGAAGAGGATGAGGAGGAAGAAGAAGAAAGCGAAGAGGAAGAAGAAGATGAGATTCCTAAAGGCACAAAAGCAACAAAACCTCGTGGTAAGTTTATGAATCGTGGTAAGAATCTAAAAATTGATTTCCATGTTGATATTCCACTTTATGATGGACGTGTCGATGTAGAGAAATTAGATGATTGGATGTCTAGAGACGTACTTTTCTTTCTTTAAATATGGTTCGAAGGAGAAGATAGCTTTTGCGGCATTGAAGCTTTCAAAGCATGCTCTAATATGGTGGAAAGCTTATCAAAGACAATACCTAAGTAAGGGAGCATTGTCGTGGAAGGGATTCAAGGAAGTTGTGAGAAAACAATTTTATCTGGTTGGCTACCTTGAAGAGAGATGGTTCAAGTGGTACAACTTGAAGCATTCCTACAACCAAACCGTGCAAGAATATACTTCGGAATTTCAGAATCAAGCTATGTTTTGGATTTAGACTTGGAAGATTATGCTATCTATATGAAGTATATCTCCGGATTCCATGAGTATATACGGAAGGAGTTGAAGATGTTTTCGGTGGATATTATCTCCGAATCAAGCATAAAATCTAATGTTATCGAAGGCAGGCTTAAGAAATCAGATGTTGAGGGAAACACCAAGGGGAAGTCTAGAGGTTTCGTCGCTAAAGGAGATGAAAGAAGCAAAGAGGATATGAAGTCTAAAGACAAAGAAGGTTTGACTTGCAGTCATTGCAAACAAACAAGATATGTTGTCGACAAGTGTTGGATGAAGTATCCTAATCTAAAACCAAAAGGGTTGCAGAATAAAGAAGCCAAGAAGGCAGCACTAGTCGCACAAGCTCCAAAAGAAGTCCAAGGACTAACGGAACCCAACTCAAAGCTCTCTCTTATGGCAGGAGCAAAAGAATGACCTTTAAAAGATGACCTTAGGGAACGACTCTTCACAATTAAGATGCAGGTTAAGACAACACTTATAGATGTTGTTATTGACCTGGGAAGTCAGAAGAATTTACTTTCACATTCTTTGGTATAGAAGTTGGGTTTGAAGACTTTCAAACATCCGAAACCTTATCCTTTAGAGTGGCTTCAAAAGGAAGGTGGGCTACAGGTTGCAGAGCAGTGTACGTTCAAGTTTGCTTTTGATGAGGTTACATGCGATGTGGTTCCATTAGATGTTTGTCAGGTTGTACTTGGTAGTCCTTACTTGTGGGATCGAGATGCGGTTTTACATAGGAGAGACCAGAGGTATACCTTTACCAAAGATGGGAAAGCTTTTGTAATACGAGCTATAGACTCTCCTCTTGAGAAAGCGAGCTTGATTACAGCCACTCAGGCTAAACGGTTAGTGAATGCTAGTACAAAGTTCATTCTCCTTGTGACCCGTTATCTTGACGAGAAGCCGAGTAGAGTTTGTTTGAAAATTCTAACCAAACAACAAGAAGACGACCTAGGAAGGTTGAAGATGTTTGAACCACCATTACTAGATAATGACGGAGATGACAAGATAATCTTGCCACATATGGAAGACTTGTGGTTTGATGGAGAAGAACCACTCGAAGAGGATTGCATTACGGAGCGAAGAGAGACTAAGACAAGACAAGAAGATAATGACGCTTTTCTAATTGGAAGTCGAAGTCAAGTTCCCATCAAGGAGAGATGGTTCAACATGGAGAAAGGAACTCTCGGGTTCCCTAACCTCCAAATCTAACTTTCACAGGAGCTCAAGTTCTTGAGGAGGGGGGCGCATGATACATATGTATCTTCCTCTCTCCGGGAACTAGTGATCCTCAAGATGGATTGAGGATATAATTGTAATTTAGGAAGGATTACTGATTTAAGGCAATATTCCTATAAAAGGAAAACAAATTCCTAAGAGGTTTGGGAAACCAAACCAAAGTAAGGAAATATGCCAAGATAAGGAAATACTTCCTAGACAATGTAATATTCCTAGAAAGGGAAATATACCTAGGAAGGGAATTATTCCTAGATTAGGAAATAGATTCTTATAAGGTTTGGGAAACCGTTAAATCTGTAATAGAGATGTTTAGCTCATAGCTAAGACAATCTAGAGAGTGTGGTTTGACACCTAAAAAAAAGAGGTTTAACAGACATACCTAGAGAGAAGCTTGTGAGACAATTAATTATTGTAAAAGCAAGCTTAACAAATAGTTTAAGGTTATTTACTTAGAGAGATTGTGAGCTTAACAAAGAGAGAATTGTAATAGTTTTCTTGTTCATAATCTAGAGAAGATATATTTCTTCGGATCTGGTTTCTAGTGTGTTCTGTTTTCTAGTTTTCGTCTATTATTATTCTGAATTCGCCTCTATAATAATAGTCACCATGGTACAGAGATCAATACGTATCAGCTCCCCATTCTCCATAGTGTCCTAGATATCCTCTAATCCCAATGGTTGGTCCTGCAAAATCCGGAGCAGTAACAAGGGTTTCAGGATACTGTAAAGTGCATATTTGGATGACTATTCCAAATGCTTCTCTTCGATCAGTATCAATAGAGTAGAGGGCAATATCATCTTCACCAATCCTATTCTCATAGTCTTCATATTGAAGAACATAATTAAGGATATGGTCCTGCAAGTGATGAACTTTGTTATGATTAATCAGGTGTTATGTGATACTGATATTAGTATTTCTAGCATTCAGCTGGGTGTGATTGAATATGAAATCACATCTAGCTTTCCAGATATACCAGCAAGCAGTAGCATAAATGTTGTTACTGGATTGTGTGGTTCCAGAAGTGAACCATGAGTTTAACCAGTCCAAAAAGTTTGTGGTGGAGTCGAACTTTCCATGGGATGGTCCATGCAGTAAGTGCCAAACACAAGTAGCAGCAGGACAATTTAAGAACATGTATGTCATAGTTTCCTCCCCACAGTTGCATAGCTTGCAGATGAGATCAATGTAATTAAGGATGCTAGTATGCATTTACGGGAAGGATTCAATGGGAGCATTTCCATAAGAAAATATGTATTACTGGAGCAATATCCATGGTCTACAAAGCTTGCCAGTTGCTGATCTGGATATCATTTCTATAGTGAGTATCCATCTTGGCTGTGTACAAAGACTTCACCAGATGAGTGTTAATATCTAGGATAGGATTGAACCAATTATTTATAAGAGTGCTCCAATCACCATTATATAATAGAAGATGCTCAACCATGAGGATATCTGTGAGGAAGTTGGCAGGTTTAGGAATTTGAGTAGGAATCCAGATATCCTCCCCAATTTTGATGTTCTTGCCATTCCCAATTCTCCAAGAACTATGTTATTGAATATTTTTGATGCGTTCCAGAATGCCTTTCAAAATCCAAGAATCTCCATCCTTAGGCTTGGTATCCATATTGAGAACATTTCTGCCAAGTAGGTATTTTGCATCCATGGTACCAGAAAGAGTCTTTGTCTTTTTTCCATCCTCCAACCAATGTTAGTGATCATAGCATTGTTGAAATGTTCCATATTCATAAAACCCATGTCTCCCAGATCTATAGGTTTACACAACAGTCCAGGATTTTGGGTAGTAGCCTTTTGGATTATCTAAGCTTTTACCCCAGAGGAAGTCTCTTTGAAGCTTGTTTAGATTCTGACAAGTTTGTTTAGGAAGCTTAAAACAGTTCATATGATATATGATGGCATTGGATGTGATAGAATTAAGGAGAACATGTCTTCTAGTAGGGTTGAGAGGTCCATTCTTCCAACTTACTAATCTGAGTTTAACTTTATCAACACCAGGTTTATCATTCAGCTGCAAGATTTGAACTCTCATACTGTTACTTATGGTGGAGATCAGAGTGGGATCAGTTTTATTGCTGAAAAAGACACCAGATTTACTGAAGTTGATTAACTGACCTGAAGTATTACTAAAGATCTGGAGGATATCCATTAGATTTTGACTTTCAATCTTGTTGGCTTTGCAAAACACCATACAGTCATCAACAAAGAGGATATGGTTGATAGAAGGGGCATTCTTGCAGATTTTGATACCAAAAATGAGACTTATATCTTCAGCTTGGATGAGGGTTCTAGATAGAGCTTCCATAAAAAAGAGAAATATATAGGGGGATAAGGGATCACCTTGTCTTATCCCCCTAGAGGGTTTGAAGAATTTGTCAGGTGAGCCATTTATGAGAGCAACAAAGGTAGTTGTGGAAATACATTGGTAAATTTTTCCACACTATTGATCATTGAAACTCATGTGCTTCATCTTAGTTACTAGGAAGTCACAGTCAACTCTGTCAAAAGCCTTGTCCATATCAATTTTGATGCCCATGCTATTACTTTCCCTTTTCTTTCCCCTTTTGGATCTCATGGAGTGAATAATTTCATGAGCTATAGCAATGTTGTCAGAAATCTATCTTCCAGGAATAAAAGCAGATTGGTATGGGGAAATGATCTTACTGAGATAAGGTTTCATTCTTTGGGCAATAAGTTTAGATATGATCTTATAAGTAGTATTTCAGAGGCTTGTGGGTCTGAAATGGCTTGGGGAGGATGGGTTGTCAATTTTAGGGATAAGAGAGATAAAAGTGGAGTTCATTTCTGTTAAGGCATTGCTCGGTTGAATGGAAAAGTTTTGCTTTCTCAAGCTTGTTGTCAATGTTATGTGATCAAAACTATATCTTGATTTCTAATCTACTAAAGTCAAGTTCCGGACTAGGATTAGTGAGCTAATTCCGAGTTATCACGAAGAAGTTATGAGTAATTTATTAAAGTAACACTTATAAGTGTTGTTGTTGTAGTTCGTGAATAGGAAACACTTAGCAAGTTCGTGAGCTAATTCCGAGTTATCACGAAGAAGTTATGAGTAATTTATTAAAGTAACACTTATAAGTGTTGTTGTTGTAGTTCGTGAATAGGAAACACTCCATGAACTGTTTGTAACAGTTCATGACTTGAACGTGAAAACATGACTAGAAGCCTTTTTTGGTCAAGTTTTTGATGTTTCCTTATCTAGGCGAGATGGCTATTCTTCCACACATATTTGATTACCATATTAAAGTGTGTGTGATGTTTTAACCTCCTTTCTAAGTTAAAATTGTAATTTATTTTACAAAAATACAATTTATGCTAAAGTAATTATTTATCTAATTATTTATGCAAGAGTTGTAACTTAGGAAAGACTCTCAAAATAAGGAGAGTCTTTGTAGAAGGAAATAGCTCACGAACTTGCTTAGGTTTCAAGCAACCGTTCACTATAAATAAATAGTTCATGTAAGCTACACAAATCATCCCTTGGAAAATTGGTGTAAGCTGCATAAGGTTGTTTTCCGCTACTTCTGTTCTTCGTGAACAAGAGTGAGACAAAAAGGTTTTTGCCTTGGGGATCGCAAAGCCGAGTTGGTAATAATCTCTTTGATAGTTACACAACTTGTAATCTAGGTTAATTGAATAATTCTTGTCTATTCTAAGGTCCTTCTCTTCTGATATAAGGCCTTTCAAGAATTGTTGATCATAAACCCTAGATTGATAGATTTCAGTTCACGATTGTATACCGACACTAGTTGGTCGACATCGGGACTAGAAAGAAAACTTCAATTAAGGCGTCTCATAAATTCCTTAAGAAGTTTTAACAAGATATATCTAGATTTATTCTAATTGTTCGTAGAATTTAGATTTCTCTTCCAGTTTTGAAGAGTATAATAATCCTTAATCTATAAGTTTGTTTTGATAATACTTTTACCTTGTAGTTATTCAAAACAAACACAAGTTTTCCAAAACCTTGATTCACATCAAAAGGGAAATCAAAACCGGTGTTTTGTAGATTAAAAACCCAAAAACTCTTCACTGCAACTGAAGAAACTCTTAGGTTGTAAATGACGTCAGCTAAGGGAATCAAGTGCGTAGAGCATTGCGAGGTTCAAGAGATGTAAGGAGCACGGCGTAACTGAGTCGCTTGGAGGGCTTGATTCGGTCTTAACGACATCCCAGTCCGAAGTCTGATAGAAGGCTAATGTTTTTAGCGGTTTAATACGACTCGGTGTTCAAACTAAAAGAGTTCCCGGGGTTTTTCTGCAATTGCATTTTTCCTCGTTAACAAAATTTCTCTGTGTCTTGCTTTACTTTTTACTTCCACATTATATTTGTGTTTGATATAATTAAAGTAAAAGCAGGTGATTCGATAATCAACGTCCTAGACAGTTTTTAACTAAAATTGTATAGAACATACAAGACTTGTTCCTCAGAATTCGTATCTTGAAATATAGATTACAAGACTTGTTCTTGTTGGAATTCGGATCACGTACTTGTTATGGTACATACTTGGTTGTCTTGGATATTGATTTCTTAGATCGTCCAAGAGTTCTTGTACTTAATCAGGTTCACGGATCTTGATTGTACAACAAAGATAAACCATATATACATATTGTTCATAGATCATTAAGTTGGTTGATGGAATTTCAATAATGTTGTAGAAGAATGGTTCGTTCAAGACTTCTGAAAGCAGATTTTAGACCTAATTTTAAAATTAAAAATATAGCAAATTCAAAATAAAAAATGATGTGAATATTATGGAGAAACTAGGGCTAGGATTCCACCATTCACCAATACTTATGTGATTCACAATTAATTTATATTATGCAATTTAAACAATTGATTTGATTCTAAATTATTGCCAAAATAAGATTTCCAAAATATCAAATGTTAGTCGCAAGTATAACGCATCAAGAGTCTTAAACTAAGCATGCATTATCAAGAGAAAACACATTTGATTAATAAAAATCATTTAATTCATTTTTTTTTTATCAATGCAATTAATCATATAAAAATATTGCATAAATTATTAAATAGAGATTACCACATAATGTTTGAGAGAATGGCTTATTTTGTCACCCTAGAGGATGGGTTTAACTCATCTTGATGAAAACACACTCAAAGTATGATTTCATTGCTCAAATGGCGTTACAAATCAGTAAATTGACTGTTACAAAGAAAATAGAATCACCGTTACAAAGGGAAGAATAGATGACAATCAATAAACTGTGGTCTTCGACTGTAGTTAGTTCTTCACCTTTTCTTCTCTGCTGATGATCAAACCAAGCTCTGCAACTCTCTGTATTCTCCCAAACTCTATGTAGCCCCTCTGTGACTTCACAACAACAAATATATACCTCACACGACCAAGAATAACTCCTCATTACTTTGGAAAATCTCTCCATAGCTCGGCAGTAAATAAAATCATCTCGGGAAATTTTCTTTCCTTTCTTGCATCCTTCATGCGTTCAATTGCTGCAGACACACTCTAATATACTCAGTTAACGTTCAAAAGTGAGTCAACACGCTAAACACGCTCAAACTTTCCAAAACAACCCCAACAGAACCCCGTGTATCTCTTCCGATCTGTTTTCTCATGTTTGCACGTTCCTTCCTTTTTTCTGAAAGTAATCAACATACCTTCCATGTTTAGATGAAATAGGGTCAACATAATCAACACTCGCTAGAAAATATCCCTAAAACACTCCACAAATCCTCACAACTTAAATTCAGAAGAATACGAGTTTTTTTCCCCTGTTTTGCCTCCACACTATTATCCAGCCCAAATAAGCTCATTCGAACATCCATACCAACATTGTTTGGTCCTGTCAAGTTCATCCCAATAGATACCAGTGACTGAGTCTCACTGTAACTTTTCAAAAATCCGAACTCAAAATATGCAGGTGACTGGTTATTTCAAATATATTTTTCCCGCCAAATTTGATCTTTCTGTAATCATCAATTGGTGATTATCCAGCCCAACTTAACTGAATCAGATCACATATTACCATCTTTGTTTAGGCCCTAGGAACAAACCCATTTGATTTCATCCGTTTAGTCTCACTCAAACACCTCTAGAATCGAAACCCTAATTCTGCTGCCATTTTCCCGCCAAAAACCAGATTTGAATTTGGGAAGATGAAGTGCCCTGAATCCAAAATCCGGGTGCCTTTAACAACTTGGGTGCTCTAGGGGTGTCCTTATCCAAAGTGACGGTGCCTTTAGTAATTTTCCGGGGTGCCCTTAACACTTTTTCGAGCCAATTTTTTCAAAAATGTTTATTTCCAAAAATACCTAAATATATAAAAACACAATATTAGTACAAAAATCGAGTTCTAACAATACAAACATTAAGGACAATTCAGGCACAAAAATGTGTTTATCATTGGTCTACTTACAATTGTATTAGGTTTTGTCTTATAGGTCCAAACGAAAAAAAATTGTGGTGTATTTTGGTACCCCCTGCGTTTTCAATTTCTTTGAGCATGTGGCCAGAGGTGAAGAAATGTTGGACCATCTTGACAATATCTTTTCCCATAATGTGTCACTTGGCTTGGAAAAAGTTGGGGGGGAAAACCATCTGGACCAGGAGCTTTATATCCAACCATGTTGAAGAGGATGACTTTAATTTCATGAATATCAGGGAGTTTATTGAAGGTGATGTTATCTTGATAGGTAATGGTAGTGGGTATGAGTTGAATGATGCTTGGTGTTAGAGCACTGATGGGTCGACCTCGCTAGCGTTGTTATCTCAAGCTTGTTTGTCAAGTTTAGGTGATCAAAACTACAAGTCTAGATTTCTAGTCTACTTATAGTTATGTCTCGGATTAGGATATAATGTGTAGTTGAGATTTAGACTTCACCGCGTTCATCGATTGAAGACGAAGATCTACTGAGGAGAACTTGGAGGAACTTCATCAACAAAAGGTATGTGGAGACTAAAACTTATCTATCACTTAGAAGTTTATTCTATTCTATCTCCTAATGAGACTAAGTCATCGTATAGCTATATAGACTTTTATATTATACACATTTGATATTTCGATCCGAGTTTAACTCGCTTATCTATTTCTCGAAATATGTGTTGGAAGCTTTTTTCTTTAGCTACGTTCATCATTATTCTTGACGAGTTTAGTTGGAAACAATTTATTTGTTGGAAACTAAGTAATAAGTGATCATGTGAAAATTGCCTTGAAACATCTTACATCATTTGTGTGAGACAGTCATTTGATGTCGACTCGGAATGTTTCGTATTGATCATTCGATCACTTGAAAATTACTTATAAGTTAATAGTTTGTGTGAGACAACTATTGTCGTCTTCTAAGGATGTTTCAATGATTGAAATGGGAGTTTAGAACAATTAACCATTGTCTGGATATAAAGATAAAGTATGCATACCAAGATGCAAACTGTTGTGGTAGGATTCGTGTCTAGGAAACCAAGTTTGCATACCAGTATGCGAATGGTTTTAACTGTTAAAGTTCGGGAACCAAGTTTGCATACCAGTATGCGAACGGTCCTACCAGAGTTAAGGTCCAGGACGATAGTATGCATATCGGTTTGCAAACTGCTGGACAAGACCAAAGTCCGGAACTATAGTTTGCGTACCCGTTTGCAAACTTAGTTGGTTAAGTTCTTAAATCGGTTAAGTATGTTTTCATACTCATGAACAAATACATTAATAAATTAAGGAATGCAATCTTTGCAAACCGTGGCTTAATGTTCATGAATTGATTTTTGTACAAGTACTTTGTACGATTACGAATCAATCCGATTTTGCTTCAATTGTGTCTTGTATACTGTAGATTGTGAAATTTGGATAAGGGGCAAAAATGTCATCTCAAGACCGTAAACAAAATTCAACTCTCACGAAGAGATTAAGCCCTTGGTCCTCAAGGCATCCTTAGCCACGATTTCTAGTATACATCCCTGCGAGACACTGCTGGTCGTGATGTCGTGACTCATAGCGCACATCCTCGACGAGATACTGCTGGTCACGTAGGTTTTGTAGTGCGTAAAACATCCCAAGTAGACTTATGAACCAGAACACCCACAATTCCAGCATGTCTTCGCGAGACAGAGCTGATTGTGATGCCATGATTCCTAGTATACATCCTCGACAAGATACTGCTGGTCATGTAGGCTCTGTAGATGCGTAAAAACGTCTCTGACGGACTAATAACCTAGAGCGGAGATATGCATGTCTCCTGTAAGCACGACTTACCCTATTTGAGATCAAGGACTGATTCCAAGTACATCATCACGAGATACACTTTGGTCATGTCTCGCTTTAGGCTCGAATCGACTTGCGAGGTTTCCGAATAACTCCCAGGACATCCCCACGAGATACGCTGTTTTATTCCGCCTCTGGGCCCTTTCGACAGACTCCTAGAACATTCATTCGAGATACACTGGTCTTGTTGGCCCATTATATGGACACACAGTTGATTCCTAGCATATCTCTGCAAGATACGCGGGTCAAAGACAAGTGAGCCAAAGTCTCACAAAGGCATTAATCGGGTGTACAAAGCATTTTCTCTCTCTCCAGGATGAGTCCCAGCTGACCGCAGAGAGATTCGGATCTGTTAAGAAAATCTTCATAGAGATCTTGATCCGTCTGCAAAATCTCGGAGAGATTCAAATCTCTCGGGAAATCTCAGATAAGGCTGAATATTCCCCATGGTAGGCACGAGCCTCATGTAGGAATCGAGCCTCCTCTCCACACGAATTCTAAGACATCCCATGCCTTTTCACGTGACTCATCCTAGTCATTCTTACAAATCGGAGAATATCTCTTTATCTCTGCCAAAGAGAATATTTCTCTCTCTCAACACGTCATCACAAAGGCTGACTCAGCTTCACACAAATCGGGGATAACAATTAGGGTTTTGGTATGGCGGTCTACGGAACGTGTGAGAAATACCCGGCTTATTTCTCACCGCAGAAGAGATTAAAGGCAATGGAATAATGAGATAAACTCAACCTAGTTTATCTCTATCTATTCCTGAAGAGACGGGAAAATTGCTTCGCACGGCACGGAAAGCAATCCTTATCTTCTCCGACCTGAGATTAGAGAATTCAGCTATAAATAGGTCATCTATTTCTCCAAGCTACAATAATTTTCTCATAACCTCTCAGAGCAATTCTTCTTCAAACCCTAGAATTCTTTGATCACTCTCTTCATCCGCTTCCCTCCCTAAGACCAGCCCTAACCTCTCATGTGACTGAAGTAGCCTTTGAACGGCCACTATGCGTGGTTTAGGCGAAGAATGTTCATGCTCAACTCCCGTAACTCACTTTCAGAAACCCTAGAATCCCACTTTAGCCTCTCACCGATTTTAGGTAACTATATATACTTCTATGAGTAACACAATTAGATTCATTTGATTATCTTTCATGATTGATTGATCATCATATTTGATCTAGAAGTGTTAGATGAATGTGGTTAATACAAAAGTGTTCATATGGCTAACTTCACTTAACTGTTATTAGGCCAACTCAATATACACGTTTAGGTTCGGTTACCCATATATAAATGAAGGTATATTTCATTTGTGTGTAACAAGCTAAGACCATCTAACATTGGAGAGATATTGGTTTGGTTTTAAGCAAATTTAGCTTGAATCTTAAATCAGGTTTTCATCTAACGGTGAATATTGATTGCCTTGTTAGTAAGCTAACTTAGAAAGCAAACCTTGATTTGAAAGACTATATAAGGGAGAACTCTAGCAACTGGAAAACTTAATCCCGACACTTTCCCGTGTCCTAGTTGCGATTAGAGTCAATTCTCCTTTAACCTAGGTTTTTCTAACACCATTATAGGTTAACGACTTGAAGACTTCATTTGGGATTTGTGAAGCCAGACCCAACTATTTTCTTTGTAGTTGTGTGTTCTAATCTTACTTGTTCTATCGTATTGAGTACTATCTTCTCTAAGATTTGCTCGAGATTTATCTCTGATAGGTAAGATATAAAAAGTAACCACAAATCTCTTCGTCTCATTCTTTGTGATTCCACGATAACTTCTTCTACTACCATATAGTTAAGTTATTGTGAGGTGGTTGATATTTCTAGGTTGTTTTTCGGGAATATAATACCGGATTATCAATTGGTTCCTGTTCACCTTGATTTATCAAAAGACGGAACAAAACTTCGTAGGTATTTCTGTGGGAGACAGATTTATCTATCAGAATAGACTTTTCTGTGGGAGACAGATTTGTTTATAAGTCTTCGACTTTGGGTCGTAGCAAATCTTAGTTGTGGGTGAGATCAGCTAAGGGAATCAGGTGCATAGAGTCCTGCTGGAATTCAGAGGCGTAAGGAACGCAACTGTACCTTAATCGATGTGAGACTTGGTTAGAGCTCAACTACATTCCAGTCCGAAGTTAACTTGTAGTAGGCTAGTGTCTGTAGTGGCTTAATACAGTCTGGTGTTCGAATCTGGACTAGGTCCCGGGGTTTTTCTGCATTTGCGTTTTCCTCATTAACAAAAATTCTGGTGTGTGTGTTATTTCTTTTCCGCGTTATATTTGTTTATATAATTGAAATATCACAGGTTGTTCGTAGTTCAATCAATTGGTAAATCCAACCTTTGGTTGTTGGTATAAATTGATTGACACTTGAACATTGGTCTTTGGTACCGTTCAAGTTATTCTCATACCAATCAGTTCACGAATTCATTCATATTGATTTGTTGATTGATTTGAGAAAGAGATATAACTCTTGGATATCTTTCTTGGTTGAGTCTTACTGTCTAGTTGATTCTCTTGGAATTATATTGGAGTTAATCTATACAGATTTCCGAACGAAATATTGGGTGTGGTTGTTGTACCCCCGCTTTTTCAATTGGTATCAGAGCAGGAAAACACGCTAAGACCTCATAAGTATGTGTTTGTAGCAATCTGTCTCTATGGACAGAAGTGATATCTCTATAAACGTACCGCCAGTCTTCGATGGCTCAAACTACTTATGGTGGAAAATTGCTATGCGTGCCTTTCTCCAAGCACGTGATTTTCAATCATGGGTTCCTGTTGTTAATGACTAATCCTCTTATGGTTACAGTAAACGGTGTAACTGCTCCAAAGGATATTGGTGCATATGAACCTGACGATATTCTCGTTACAAAGCAGAATTCTGACGGTTTAAATGTGATCATTTATGCCATTACCCAAAATCTTAAGCACCATGTGACCACATGCAATAAGTCTAAAGATGCTTGGGATATCTTAGAAACCGTATTAGAAGGGAATACCTTTGAAAAGGAAGCTAGGGTTCAAAACCTAATTTCTGATTGGGAAAACCTTCGTATGGCTGATGAAGATTCATTTGATGAGTTTAATCACAAAGTGTCTAAAATTGTTAATTTATCTTTTGCATTAGGTAAGACTATTCCTAAAAAGGACATTGTGATGAAAATTCTCAGATCGTTGCCAGCTAGATAAGATTCTAAGAAACATGTCATCGTTGAGGGAAATAACCTTGAAACACTTTCCAGAAATATTCTTGTTGGGAATTTAAAGATCTTTGATCATGAGCATACATCCAAATCTGGAAAGGATATTGCTTTCAAAGAACAAAAGAACACTAAATTACTTGATAAAAGTAAAAGTGTTGGCAACTCTGTAGTTGATCCTATTGATACTGATTCATCAGATGAAGATCTTGACAACTCAGTCTCACTGATCACAAGACAGTTTAGAGATCTTCTTTTGAAGAGAAGTAAACGGTTCATCAGAGATAAACCCGGGTCATCAGTCACTCATGATCGTGCCCCTCCTATAAACAGGGACACTGTCGATACTGATGATGAGGACATGCCACAATGCTTCAAGTGTAAAGGTTTTGGTCATTTTGCTAATGAGTGTCCAAATCGTAGAAAATACACTAGGAACAAAGGTCTTGCTGCAATTCTTGATGAAATATCTGATCAATATGATTCAAATGAAGATGAAAAATCAAGTGTAGCACTCCTTGGAGAAAATATTAATTTTGATAATTGTAGCAATACGTACATCAATCTTGATATTCTTCCCGGAGAAAATTCTTCGACCACTTTGGAGGATAAAATGGATTTTACCCTGTCTACTGAAAACTCTATCTCACATGTTTCAGGTACCTCAATTTGTTTAACAGCATGCTCGGATATGGTGCCTCAACCGTCCTCCACATTGACATGCTCTTATTGTACTATTAAGGGTCATGAACTCTCTAATTGTTTCAAGTACAAACATAAAATAAGATATGTCAACAAACTTCAACGGCGAGCAAATCGATTAGCAAACAAGCTCAAACTTGTTCAGAAGTTGAATTCATTTGAGGTATGTAATTTAACTCATCTCAGAAGAAGTTAATTTCTAAAGAAAAAGATAGACCTCTACAGAAAAGAACAAGGTTTTTTTTTTGGATTATAAACAGATGTACCCCTATATTTACACCCGACTTAAATATGTACCCCTGTTTTTTTCCCATTTACAAATATGCCTCTGTTGGATGTTTTCCATCCAAAAAAGTTAGAAAAGTCAATTTCTCATCACATGGTCAATTTATCATGAGAAAATGATGCCACGTATTTGTTCCCGAGATGAGAAAATATGCCACGTATTTGTTTCCATTAATACGACGTGTCACACATCTAGTTCAAGGAGATCTCGTTGAAAATCAAAGGTTCAGATTTAGTCACTTTGTTTCCTCCGCCAACACGTGTGGAATTTTTGACTAAGACGGGGAAAAGAAGAAGGAAACGTCATTATCTTCTTCTTCCCTCTTTCCCTATTTTCCTCTCTGATTCTCTCTGAAATCAAACCTAAAGGAACCCTAAAATCAGTTTGTTTAGACGATTATAAGTGAAGATGGTGAAGTTAAGACATGGAAAGAAGAAGGAGAAGAAGAAGAAACCAGAAATAGAAAGGTTAGTTCGGGATTTTGATTCTGTTTTAAGGGTTTCGATTAAATTGAATTTTCGGGTTCATGCTTGATGTATTTGTATGATTATTATGTTTATTTGTTAGATTTCAGTAACAAATATTTGGGTTTATGTATATTTGTTTTTAGGGTTTTTTCTTCATAGGGTTTGGAATGGTTTCTGAAGTAATCGATATAGGGTTTCGATTGTAGGCTTAAATTGATGTTAGGGTTAAATTTTATTTCTAGGTTTGTTGTTTCATATGTTTAGTAAATTGTTGATGCTAGTTCTCAGTTAAGGGTTTTATGCAGTACTGATTTCTTAGGGTTTGGGAGGAGTAATTGGAGTGCTGGGGATCTTTAGTATTAAGCAAGTTCTCAGTTAGGGGTTTTATACAGTACTGATTTCTTAGGGTTTATGTCTAATGAGTTCTCAGTTTATGGGGATTATGGGTAGGTACTGAATTTTCATAACTTTTTGCATTTTGAGTTGAGATGTTTATAATGATGATGCTTTTAGTTTGTTTAATTTTTGTTGATTCCGATTATTGCATTGAGTTTTGGTTCTTCTATTCCATAATGTTGAGTTTTAGTACTTTGTATTTCCTAATTTAGCTTAGCTGTTGTGCAATTTTGAAGCTGAAAACTGTTTATGTTGGTTTAGTTTTACGGGAAATAACTTGTATGGTAGTAATAGTTCAGTTCTATTTTCACGAAGCAGAGTTGCCAACGAGAAAAGGAAGTGTCCTGTAGTGCTGTTTGTATATAGTGGTCCCTTGAAAATGCAGGCACTCACATTTCCAAACTCACTTTGAGCTGACATCCTGACCGCAAAGACTTGCATTGCATAGCCTATAAAATTTGTTATTCAATCTAAGAACTTTAGTTTTTATTTCTGATATCTTGATCTCTATTCCATACTTTAGCTTAGCTCTTTGATAGACGCATTTATGTGTCTATTTTAGTCTCAATTCTCTGTAATGTTAGTACTCGATTTTGCGCTTATTTTGGTATTTTATGTCTTTGTAGGTGTTTTTGGAGAAATAAGCTTTTGCGGGAAAATTGGCTCGAAAAGTGATATTTACGCTCGTGGGAGAAAATTACTATTCGGACCCCTCATCTGGATAAGGGTTAACCTAATTACTAAGGGGCATCCACTTTCGGGGCAACTACTATTGGCGGACCGTATGGGTTAAGGGGAGGTCATCTTCTAGAATTCAAATTCTCTGTTTTGGCGGCAAATATGGCAGCAAAGAACGGAGTTTAGGGTTCGAGTTTTCAGGGACTTCCGAGGAGATTCAATGGTGGAATCCTGAGTCTCGATGCTTTTTATAATCTTGATAACAACTTCGATTGAGTTTTCTATTTTACTTTGAGTCTAAAACAAATCTTCACAAGTCTGAGTGAACGACATCTTTCTTACCACTTTACAACAACAATTAAAACCACATCAATTTTTGGCGCCGCCGACGCGGACTTGTTTTTAGATTTGTTTTAAGGTTTTTAGTGATTTTTATTCTTTTGTTCTATTTTACGTTTTCTTGGGTATTTGTGTTTTGGTTACATGTTTGGATATTGGATCAAAAAGAAAGCTGAGCCAAAGATATTGGTGATTAACTAAAGACTTGGAGTCAAAGACAAAGCGAAAACAAACGAGGAAGAGACAAAGAATTTTTTATTTTTTTTTCGAAAACTGTATTAGGGTTTATAATTATTTTTGTAATTTTTCTTTTATTTTTGGACTTTCTGGACATTATTGGGACTTTGGACATTATTTTTAAACCCTACGAAGGGTAGTCTTAAATATAAACTGTTTTGCGAGAGAAGGAGGACAATTACGATATTGTCCCCGCACCTTGGGTTCGTACATTGACATGGCCCGAGTCGACTACAACCGATTCATCCCCGTCCGGAACGGGAGGTAAGATCAACGAACACTCGCGAATCCTCGTCGGCGAGTTCTTTGGACTCCTCCGTTTGCATATATCCGAGGACTTGAATACTACCTTTAATTTTCTAGTAAAGGGCAAGGCCTCGGCCATACAAGATAAGGGTTCGGATTTCATCACCGTTATCTTCTTGCCGCCTTAAGAACACGTAACCTACGCGAACCTAAGCCTTAAAATTTTGACTAGAACAAGACCGATAGTGGTAACGAGCTTAATAGGAAAGTCATTCGAAAAATATTGGTTACTCTTTTAAGCATACTTCAAAGTTCATGTTGGTTTACGTGAGTTGAATGCGTGATGCGCCGCATTGTAATTCCGGTGAGGCATTGGGTATCAAAGCTCCACCGAGCTTCCCTCGCCTCTATTCAACTTACTTTGACTCGGATTGATTCCGAGGGGTTTTGCTTAAATTGTAACGAATTCCTTTTCGAAGGATTAGAAGTGGTCTAGAAACAATCTAAGTGGAGCCATCATGCTTTTTGTTTGCTAGAAATCAATAGGTTTGATTTGGTTGAGTCACCTTGTTTTGTGATTGCATAGAATCCCTTCCTTATTCTTTTGCATCTTTGGGAACGTAAAAGAGACGCCCTAGGTAGATTTTTAAAGAGAAACCTAGTAGTTCTAAGCGTCTCGATTACCTCAATTTAGAAAGTCCGATTTTTTGAAGAGTCCGTTTTGAACGTCCGTTTGGGGAGACAATCCCGATATTGATAGTGCCGAAATGACAACTTTGAAAGCTTTATGAACCCGACTAGGACTACTCGTCCTCGTGTATCGGAGTTAGGCGAAACGGGAAGCAACTTATGAACTTAAACTGGACCTTACAGTGCTCCCAATCTTCTTAGGGAAAGAAAATGAAAACCCCTATTTCCATCTTAGGGATTTTGAAGAAATTTGTAGTACCCTAAAAATTAGAGATCTTGATGATGATGCTCTGAAACTTAGGTTATTCCCTTTTTCCCTAAAAGATAAAGCCAAATCGTGGCTATATAGTTTGGCTTCCGGGTCAATCGAAACATATGAACAACTTACATATGCCTTTTTGAACAAGTTTTTCCCTAGGCGCAAAACATCGTCTATTAGGATGCAAATCGCACGTTTTCTCAACAGGAGGGAGAATCTTTGTATAGGTATTTGGAAAGGTTCAATGATCTATTAGCCCAATGTCCTCATCATGGTTTAGAAAAGGTTAGGTTAGTTCGAGATCCTTTATGAGGGTTTAGATTATTCCACTACAACCATAGTTGAAGCTATGTGTACAAGTGGGTTTGAAAACCAAACAAATTGATGCGGCGATGAAATTCTTGAATGAAATCGCCGAAAAGACCGAACAATGGGAAAATAGTAGGGTACCCCGAGAAAACAATTCTTCAGGCAAAAGAGGAAACGTTAATAGGGTAGAAGGAGACTATGAATCGATGCCAAAATTGCGCAATAGCTAAAAGGTTAGAAGCTTTAGAATTGGGTCACACTAGTAGTCAGGTGGAGCCTTTTGGGAAGGGCATACTATGGAAGAGCAAGCCAATGCTCTTTACAATAACACTAGATTCGATAACTCTCAGAAGTTCGACCCATATTCAGAACTTATAACCCTGGTTGGAAAAACCATCCGAACCTTTCGTGGTCTAAGGGCCGGAGTCAAGGTCGGTTTAGTAATTCTAATATTCTCCAGGGTGGCTATACTAAGAATCTTTCAGACCATCTCGGTTTAGGAATCGGCCCGATAAGAAAATTTCAAGTCTAGAAGAAACTCTCATCTCGTTTATTAAAACACCGATAAGATTCACCAAACACTTTCACATGGCATAGAAGAAAGTAAAAATATAAGCCAAAGCTAATTCTCAAGCTATTTCCGAGTTAAAAGACTGTGTTAGTCGATAAATGAATCTTTGAGAGAAAAGGGTAGGTTCCTAGTCAAACACAACACAACCCTAGAGGAGTTCATGAAATAGGTGCAAAACCATTACAACAGTTGAATTCAATTAGAACCCTTAGGAGTGGTAGAGTAGTAGACAATCAGGTAACCATGCCCGACAATGAGCATACTATAGAACACCCCTCAGAACCATCCATAGCTGAGAAGACTGATAAAATCTCTGATGATGCCAATTTGGTTCCCGAGAGGCCCTATTTTATGCCTAGAGCCCCATTTCCTGACTATTAGTATCAACAAAGAGTGAATCCAACTTTAATGACATAATGGAGGTTTTTAAGAAAGTTACCATAAACCTTCGTTACTAGAAGCAATTAGGCAACTTAGGCTTATGCCAAATTCCTTAAAGATATGTGTACGCGAAATCGAAAGCTTAGTGTCCCTAAAAAAGCCTTTTTAGCTAGTCATGTAAGTTGATTATTCTAAACAACACAACTCCTAAGTATAAAGATCCAGGTGCCCCCTACGATTGCTTGCACGATAGGAAAACACAGTGGTAGAGAAAGCTTTACTTGACTTAGGAGCTAGTGTGAACTTACTTCCGTACCATGTGTACTTACGGCTAGGACTTGGTAAATTGAAACCTACCAAGATAACACCGCAGAGTTAGCTGATAGGTCCGTTAAAATTCCTCGTGGTGTGATAGAGGATGTTCTTATTGAGGTCGACAAGTTTATTTATCCCGTGGATTTCGTAGTGCGTCTTTACGAAAAAATCAAATACTAGGTAATTTTAGGTCGCCCATTTCTAGCCACGTCTAATGCTATTATCAACTGTAGGATTGGACTTATGAACATATCCTTTGGTAATATGACCATGAACTAAATGTCTTTAATGTTACTATACAACCTTCCGATGATTTAGAGGAAGTGAATATGATTAGCACTTTAGTTCATGATCTAGTTCAGGATAATTGGGACGACACTTTATTTGGTGATTCTTTGGATGAATTTAATGAGACAATTCTCTTAGCTCATATAGATGACCAGACTTTAGACTTAGAAGAAGCTCTCGAACATTTTAAGGACTCTGCTGCACCCAGAAATTAAGGCAATAGTGTTAGGTCTTTCTGAGAGTTATGATGACCCTAAGTTTGGGGGTAAAGAACTAGATGAAGCTCTTGAGTATTTTAAAGACTCTAAGGATCTAGGAATTCAAGCCATAGTGCTAGGTCTTACGGAGAGTAGTGATTACCCTAAGTTTGGGGGTAGTGATCGTCAAGTATCCTCATTGGAAGTCCCTAACTTGGGACTCGAGCCCCAATGTCGAGGTATTACTCGAGTCTCTTCCGACTCCACAACCCGATCCTCCCGATACTATCCGGAGGAAATCCGGCTATTTGAGACTCGTTATTTGGGTAAACATTTATCAAGATACTCATATGAAGCCCAAGTGGGCACCACAAAAAACCAGTTGTCTTGCAGGGAAACCTTGGATGAGGATGTGCTCTGTCTGTTTATTTTTCGATTTGGTGCGGTTGTCTCATAATTGTGGCGTTTTATTGATTTGGTTGACCCACAATTGTTTGACTATTGATATATGATTTGAAAAGGTAATTAGCCATTTGTGGTATTTAACGTCTGGTGAAGACTTTAAACTTAGCACTTCTTGGGAGGTAACCCAATATACATGCGACACGGTAATATCTTTCCTTAACTCTTTTACTTCAAATGGTAACAGTTTCTCCTTGTTCATGCTTTTAATTTTATCTTTAGAACATTGAGGACAATGTTAGATTTAAGTTTGGGGGTATGGGAGAAACTTTTAGTTGCGATAAATAAACTCAGTCTAGAAATTTATGCTTATTAAGGATGGCACTAACCAATCTAAGTGGATGGAAGCATTTTGGTTGTAGGAGTTGAGGAACCAATCGATTAGATGGAAACATCTAAAGAGTCTATTCATAAAAGCACAGAGCTCGGTGTTAGAATTAAAGAAAAACATGGTAGTTTTCGCCATATCTCGTTGAATCCTTTTCACTTCTATTTTTATTTTGTTTTCTTTAAAATATGTTTCTCTAAGTGATTAGGTGGGGCTCACGATTCAAGTTGTTACCCTTTGCTAGGGTGAAATAGAGTGATTGAGATACAAAAAAAAAAAAAACAAAAAAAAAAAGTTGAAAAAAAAAAAAAAAAATTGAGACCAGACCATCAGACCAACCGGAATAAATTCAATAAAGTCGACCACTGGAACCCTTGTATATGCCAGCGGAGTTGACCTAGAGTTAGGATTATCGACCACTGGTTCCCTTGTATATGCCAGTGTGTTGATATTAGTCGACTAGTATCTCAGTCCATTAGGATAGGTTCGTTTGGCAATGTGGCCTTGTTCACCTTAATCAACATCAAAACCATCTATGTTTTTGTATATCAATTTCTTAATCTATCCATGTGATTGGTTGACTCCGGTTATGATGTCCAGAAACTATCTGAGTAGAGCTTTGTGACTTATATATGAATTTTTAGTATGCTTGAGTACAAACTCGTGTACAACAATTGGAATTTCGCATCAGGGTACTTCCTCCTGTAATCAATAAGTATGCCAACCAAGGAGATTCTTTAGTGCGTTCCAAGGTTCTGTGTAGATAGCTAGAGTCTGGAGTGTAAAGGTTTTGTGGGTATACCTCTTGTAAACCCTCCTGAGACTATAACTCGGCCACTAGGGCCACCTAGGGTTTAAAGGCTTATTGCATACGCTAAATGCAATCGACGATGCTACATGACGGTGAGTTAGGATTTTATTTTCTAAATTTGATTTGCTCGGGACTAGCAAATAATAAGTTTGGGGGTATTTGATAGACGTATTTATGTGTCTATTTTAGTCTCAATTCTCTGTAATGTTAGTACTCGATTTTGCGCTCATTTTGGTATTTTATGTCTTTGTAGGTGTTTTTGGAGAAATAAGCTTTTGCGGGAAAATTGGCTCGAAAAGTGATATTTACGCTCGTGGGAGAAAAATACTATTCGGACCCCTCATTTGGATAAGGGGTAACCTAATTACTAAGGGGCGTCCACTTTCTGTGGCAACTACTATTGCAAGATCCGTATGGGTTAAGGGGAGGTCATCTTCTAGAATTCAAATTCTCTGTTTTGGCGGCAAATATGGCAGCAAAGAACGGAGTTTAGGGTTCGAGTTTTCGAGGACTTCCGAGGAGATTCAATTGTGGAATCCCCGAGTCTCGGTGCTTTTTATAATCTTGATAACAACTTCGATTGAGTTTTTATTTTACTTTGAGTCTAAAACAAATCTTCACAAGTCTGAGTGAACGACATCTTTCTTACCACTTTACAACAACAATTAAAACCACATCACTCTTGTGCAAATTTGAAGCTGAAAACTGTTTGTGCTGGTTTAGTTTAACGGGCAATAACTTGGATGGTAGTAACAATTCAGTTCTATTTTCACGGAGCAGATTTGCCAATGAGAAAAGGAAATGTCCTGTAGTGGTCCCTTGAAAATGCAGGCACTCACATTTTCAGACTCACTTTGAGCTGACATCATGACCTCCATGGCAAAGACGTGCATTGCATAGCCTTATCCAGTTGGTCGAGGAAATTTGCTCAGCCCCCTTTTGATAACAATAGAAGTTCCATATGTGTTTTCTTTTGCTTAAATATGTCTTACTGTTGCTATATTATTGTAATGAATCGATTGATTTATGCTTTCTGCTACTTGATGTTAGTTCTGTATATGATGCTAGGTGTACTTTCTAGAAGAACTTATTTACTAATACTATGTTTGTTCATTTGGTGCAGATATTAAGTGGAAGACAAGTATCCTAAGAGAGACATAAAGCTAGAAGTTGTAGGTGTGGAAATACAGGTCACTACTCAACAACTTGTCAGGGAGGACCAGTTGGAGGAAATCCTAAGGGATTCAAGCCTAGAACCTATGTTGATGGCACAAAGAAGACAACAGTAGAAGCTCCACCAAAGAGAAAGTACAAAGCTAAAGCTGCTGCAAATTCTGGAGGTGCATACGAGCAAATTCTCAACCTTGTGCCAGCAGATCTAAGACACAAACAAGTGTTGCTCAATATTCCCAACCAGCTGCAACATATTCAGCAAAAGCAGGTGTCAAGAGAAAGGCAGGTGATGAATCTTGTTCTCAGGCCACTTCAGTCAGAAAAAAACCAAAGTTGGGTTTGTTAGCAACCATATTACTTTTACAGCTCCCCCAAAAGGAAAGAAGAAAGTTAGGAAATATATGAAGCTTTAGATTTGTCTCTTTTATGTATGTGTTTGTGATGACTCTGTTTTTCTGTTTGTTTTGTGACTTATGTTGAGACATGGTTATGGAATATTATGTTAAGAGAACACAAAGCATTTGTTCCTTTGTTAAATAGATAGTCTTTATTTAAAGATGGTTGCAGTTACATTTGCAGATTTTTCATGAATTCCTTACCTATTTCATTTACTTTCCCCTTTAGTGTTTCTTTTGTTTCGATAATTATTGCATCTAAAGCCCATCTAAATGCATCTGAAGCCTATTTACATGTATATATTCAAAAAGAAAAACATGGATTTGACCTTTGAAATGTGGGACCACCTATGAAGTTCCACGTGTACATAGAAGACGTGGCAGAATAGGTCATTGGTACACTAAGCGCTTTTAACACGACTTAACTGCTGACATGGTGGATAACTTTCCGTTGGCCGTTTTTTTGAAAAAATGGTCCAAACCGGGGTACATTTGTAAAAGTGAAAAAAACGGGGGTACATTTGTATGCGCACAAAAAAACAGGGGTACATTTGTATTTCACCTTTTTTTTTTTTTTTTTTTTAAACAAAAACTAAAATTTATTGATCAAAAAAGCATCCAAGAATACAGGGCTAAAAATTAAAAGGAACAAAAAAAAAGGAAAAAACAAAAAAGAGCCAAAAACCTAAGTAAATCTATAATATGGCTGATCAGGCCATTCCAAGCTATCCAAGCTACTTGGTCTGTCTTCATAAGTAGAAGTTTGTCCTTTCAGTAAGTGTGCACCCTTCTTAGCAAAATGATCAGCAGTAAAGTTGATTTCCCTGTACACATGCCTGTAACAAATTGACAGAAATTTCCCATGAATTCCTTTCCATCTAGCAAGTAGGAACCAGAAAATTTTTTGATGCTTTAAAGATGTAATACAAGCCTTAGAATCTGATTGTAGAATAATCTTGTATCTTTGGTGTTCAATGGCCCACTCCATAGCTCTAATGCCTGCAACAAATTCTACAATATAATTGGTAGTCACCCCAAGTCCTCCAGATTAAGCAAACACAAACTCCCCATAATGGTTTCTAGCAACAAAGCCATACCCAGCAACACCAGGATTGCCTCTTGAGGCACCATCACAAAATAAGAGGATTTTATCATCATTAGGGAGATAGAAAAAAAATTCAACAATTCTAGTTCTTCTCATGGACCTGTGCTGAATCAAAAAGTATTGCATTATAACCAGTTCAGTGTCAGATCCCCACATGGTACCTTTCATTCTACATTCACATTCATGTGCCCTCTGCTTAATCTTGTTCTTCAGCTTGACCAGGTCAGGTTTGACATCATCATAATAAATCTCATTTATTAAGAACCATAACTCAGTCATAAGGGTATAAGAGCAAACAATCCATAAATCTTTGATGATGGGACTAACATGTTTACAGAATTTCAAAACATCTTCAAAAGATAAAGGATTAAGAAAATGAAAAATACCTCCCAACCAGCTCCAAAGAATTTTACTAAAATTGCATTTCCAGAGAATGTGATTCATTGAGTCTTCCTCATTGTGACATATAAAACACCTTGAAGCAAACTGAAAGCCCTTCTTTCTCAAATTTTCATCAGTAAGACAAATTTCCCTTGTAATTTTCCAAACATTTGCAGAGATAGATGGAAGAATAACAACATTCCATATTTTTTTGTACCAGTGGAGCTTACGCAGGGGCTTACTGATATTCTTTAATGCATCAGAGACAGTGAAACAACCTTAATGAGAGTTAGTCCAAATCAATAGATCATCAGCTGATTTTATCACTGGAAGCTGATCAGTACTAAATAGTTAAAGGAAATCTTCTGGGATACACCATTGACCATTTGAGATTAGTTGTTTAACTTTCATATTGGGGTGTAAGAGAATCAAAGGGTGATCAGGGAACAATTTTATGAGTGGATCCTCATGAATCCAATTATCCCTCCAAATAGAGATTTTTTCACCATTACCAACAAGCCATCTAGTGTTTTCATTAAACTCATTGATGATCCATTTGATACCAGGCCAGACAGAGGATTTCTTGTAGTAAGAAATCTAATTACCATCTTTGTCTTTATATTTAGCAAGAAAAAAAGTAGCCCATTCCTTTTGAGAATTCATCATTTTCCAAAGGAATTTCATCAACAAAGCCTTGTTCATATCCTCTAGCTTCCTTATACCAAGACCACCTTCCTCCACTGGAGAACAAACTTTATCCCATTTTAAGGTGACACATTTTTGCTCATCAGCATTTCCTAACCACAAATATCTAGCACCAAAGATGAGAGGGCCATTGGTGGATGCAGCCAGGTTGGCTATGGCATTTTCCAGCTCAATTTTCTTTACATGTTTAATCTTGGCCTCAAATTCCATAGCAGCATCAGAATAATATTTGTGAATGAGGGCTTTTCCAGAGAGTAAACCTTCCTGTTTTAAAATGAAGGGTATAATTGGCTGATGTGGGGTGGAAAGTGGGTGGTTTTGAATGGATGGGATGGAAAAAAGTTGATTGGGATGGTCTAGAATTCTATAGACTTTGCAAAACTTTATGCCATTGAAGGTATAGGCAAACTCCAACCAGTGAGAGATGGTGGTGGTCTCAAAAGCTTCAATCCCAAACTTGAGAGGTCTAGTAACAACAATAGTGAGCTTGACCTCCAAGTTTTTTTTCAACTATATCTCTTCCATAAGGTCTTCTGGCATCTTGGTATACTCCAGCAGGTTTGAGGATGCCTTTTATGTTAGGGATGATATATTTAGGAATCCTTTTTATGAGAATCCAAACCATGACCTTAGTGAAGAGCTCCTCACCAATCAGCTCTGGTCATTCAGTAAGAACCTCAAGAAGAACCATTAGCTTCTGAAAAACACCTCTAGTCCTCATTATCTGAGAGTGATGTAATCATCTTCATGTGTGAATCTGAGAGTGTGGAAATTCCTTCTCCTATTCCATATGTCTACCTCAATTCTGCTCAATATTTCCCAGTTAGCATTGAGGAAGTTACTGACTATGGATGTTTCAAAGCAAATATTACTGCATAGTTTTCCAATGAAGCACCATTTCCATCCTAATTCATGTTTGATCTGGATGTTGTCGTGGTTTAAGAACACCTTTGGGAAAAGGTCTTCGGGCATTGTTAACGCATATTTCATTTTATTGGCCTGACAATCGATATTGTTTGGGTTAGAATTGGAAGATGAGGCCTTGGTGTAGTGGGCAAGAATGAGAGTGAAAATTTGGTGTTGGTGTTGAATGAACAGAAATATAGTCAAAGAATGAAGAGTAGTTCTCACTTTAATTTGAAATAAGGTCACGGGTTGTAGTTTGTAAATCTGATTGAGCGGGTAAATGAGTGCCAGTTTGGATTATTGAAGCTTCCAATGGGTAGTCTCCAAGTATCTGCTTTCGGGGTGATGATCAGATGCATGTACAAGTTCACATGGAGGGATGTAGACAAGTTGTTGAAGTTCTGACTTTTGAAGGCTAACGATACCTTGGTTTTGAAACTGTATGACACTTCACAGAAACTAGCATGTAAAAGCATAAAATGTACCGTGTAATGAAGTATATTTGGTACATGTTTTGTCCAAGTTTATACAGTGGTTGCTATCATCTGAAGTCGCTCAATGCCATCGTGTTTTTGAATTTGCTGTTTATTCTGACCATGACTATTGTTAACTAGAGGACGAGTCAGAAATATCCTGTTGTAGAGAACTTCAACTAATAAGAACCAAAGCTTGTGGCTAGTGTCCATGCTGTGGTTGAACCGATTATTCATGTTCCTGTTTTTTTGGTTAGCTGGTATGGGGTTTGGCTTGATATTTGCACAAGCTATCTGCACGAGGGTGGTACTTATAGCAAAATAAACCTTTATGATGACATAGGTATTGCTGATTATAACATCATCAGAAGGACCGGGATCCTCTGCCATTTCAGCATTGCCAGCGGCACCAAAAGGAGTTATACGTGGATTCGTCGCTAAAACTAGTTTTCCAAGTGGCAAGCTACAGTGAACAAACAGTCGGGGATTTTGAATAGATTTTGTGCTTATAGGGTATAGATTGAGAGAAGCAAGAGAGAAAAAAACTGAAAAGACTAGGGTGTAGCGGTTAGAAATATTGATTATAGTTAAAAGGATGTGTTTTTGGGAACTGCTGCCATTAAGATGAGAAGAAATCCATCTAATCAAGATTAATTTCAATATAAAAAACCATGTCATCTTTCTCTTAGACTATTTGCTTCCTCTTTTCTGGCTGGAGATAGATTTTTCTCGTACAAAGAGAAACAAAAAGATAGTTAAAGAGAAATTCAGAGATCCTTTCCTATTCGTTTGGATCCAATCGAATTGGGGATCAAAAGAATCATGGATGATGATAACAATAAGTGAAGATTGAGAAAGAAATAGATCCTAATTTTGTTGTGGAGCCCCAGATATGATGGTATCCATATGAGCATTTGATTCAAAGATTGCCATATAAAGTTGCCTTCCTTCAAGGATATGAGTTGGCATTTGGAGAATTTGCATCATAATTATGAATTGAAAGTTGAGGCAATCCAGAGGCAAGAAAGGCCACTAGGTTTGCTTCGTCCCCTCGAGATAATTAGTCATGTTGAGGTGCTTGCATATGTAATCAATCATCATGTACCAGTGAAGTATGATACCATTAATCATTTTGAGATACAAAGTAAATACCACGAGGTTGGCAGTAGTAGCGCGGGTGGTGGTAGAGATGGGGATGAAGGTGATAAGGGAAAGACACTAATGGAGTCTGAGAAGCCTGAAAATGATAAGGAAAAGGCACTAATGGAGTCTGACGCCGAGGAGGAGGAGACATAAAAAACCTCTACCATACTTAAGCCTAAATCTGATGATGACAGATGGAAGATGTATGCTTATCATCCTCGGTTTGGACCAATTGAAGTACATGAAGGTGTTGTAATTGTTGATGATCGGTTTGTTGTTGCTGGTGGTGGAAAATTGGGTTCATGTCCATAACTTTGCCTGCAAAAGTAACACATGTCATTCGAGTTTTGGCTATGCAACCTTGGGCTTATGTTGCACCTATGCATTTTCCCGTACTTGGTGCTATTTGTCCCATAGTTGCTCAGTTTGGACGTGAGATATTTTCCGGTGGGAATCCTCCAGCCGATCCAGTGAACAAGCCCCAGCAGGCCGTCGATCATGCCAATCCAATGAATATGCCAGCCGAGCCTGTTGGAGTTGCTGAGTCGGAGAACCATGTGCAGCTGAATCCAGTATAGAGGCGTGATAATGTTGTCCGTAGAAGACACCAGTGAACTCCATCTCGAATGACTAGGAGTCGGACTCGGAGCGTGAGTCAGGAGACTTGTAGTCGTACTTGGATCTGATCTTTGGGATTTGCTGGATAAGTTACCGATGCTAGCCTCATGGTGAATGTTTTTTGTTTTGATAATAATAATGGATAAAACAATGTGATGGGTTTCTTTCTTAAGTTTGTGTTGGTGATACACTAGAGAATTGTATTTTGGTTTTAATTGATTGTTTGTTGATTTTGGATATGTTTGATGCTTTTGATAGGTTTATATGGATTTGATTGTTGTTGTTTAATTTGGGTAATTTTCTTATGTGGTGGTTTATCATGTTAATGAAAGACTGTGTAATTGCTTTGGTTTGTATGTTTAGCTGGTACCTGAAGCCATGAACTAATAGAAGTCTTTGATAGGTGTTAGGACAAAGGTGTTGAGTAGGATTCAGAGTTGGATTTGGTAATGGTGATGTAGAATTGGCTGGTGAAAATCCCTTTGGAGTGAGATGGGGTATGATCTTGAGGTAATGAATTAGTAGATAGGAGTATGCAGTCGAATACAGGGTATTAGTTGGGACAAGTTTTGAACAAACAATGGAGTTTATCCACCTTAGATGTATGAGATTTTGGTTAGGGTAACTTGACTTGCAGAGCTTGAGATGGAATGTATAATTAAGATCATCATTATTGTTGCTAATGAGAATGATTGAAGTATCTTCCTTTTATGTGAGATACTTGAGCTTGTTAGTAATGCAGTTGCTTTTCCGGTGGGAGATTTTAGTGATTTTCGGAATTTTTGTGATTTCCGTGATTGTTCAAGTGATACCAGTGATTTGTTGTGAGTAACTAGTGATTGTGTATTCAATTTATTGCGCAACTGAGTTTAGCTTTATGGATTCATGGAGATCAAGAAAAACCGACGAGAAAGCCTGTGAAAAAGAGCAGTTAACTATCGAAAAGAGTTGTAATGGTAGGAAAAACCAGACGGACCGATGAGAAATCAGAAAAGGAGAAAAAAGGAATCGTACGATGAGTGACATCCACGGTATAGAATAAGGTAATACAAGAGGTAGGGATGTTCCTGGTCGGTTTTGGTTCGGTTTCTAGCCAAACCAAAACCGAAACGAATACTATCGGTTTCTAAAAAATCTAAACCAAACCAACCCGGCTATTGGAGGAGGCCTGAGGTTGAAAGGATGTGTTTTTGGGAACTGCTGCCATTAAGATGAGAAGAAATCCGTCTAATCAAGATTAATTTCAATATAAAAAACCATGTCATCTTTCTCTTAGACCATTTGCTTCCTCTTTTCTGGCTGGAGATAGATTTTTCTCGTACAAAGAGAAACAAAAAGATAGTTAGAGAGAAATTCAGAGATACTTTCCTATTCGTTTGGATCCAATCGAATTGGGGATCAAAAGAATCATGGATGATGATAACAATAAGTGAAGATTGAGAAAGAAATAGATCTTAATTTTGTTGTGGAGCCCCAGATATGATGGTATCCATATGAGCATTTGATTCAAAGATTGCCATATAAAGTTGCCTTCCTTCAAGGATATGAGTTGCCATTTGGAGAATTTGCAGCATAATTATGAATTGAAAGTTGAGGCAATCCGAGGCAAGAAAGGCCACTAGGTTTGCTCCGTCCCCTCGAGATAATTAGTCATGTTGAGGTGTTTGCATATGTAATCAATCGTCATGTACCAGTGAAGTATGATACCATTAATCATTTTGAGATACAAAGTAAATACCACGAGGTTGGTAGTAGTAGCGCGGGTGGTGGTAGAGATGGGGATGAAGGTGATAAGGGAAAAACACTAATGGAGTCTGAGAAGCCTGAAAATGATAAGGAAAAGGCACTAATGGAGTCTGACGCCGAGGAGGAGGAGACATAAAAAACCTCTACCATACTTAAGCCTAAATCTGATGATGACAGATGGAAGATATATGCTTATTATCCTCGGTTTGGACCAATTGAAGTACTTGAAGGTGTTGTAATTGTTGATGGTCGGTTTGTTGTTGCTGGTGGTGGAAAATTGGGTTCATGTCCATAACTTTGCCTGCAAAAGTAACACATGTCATTCGAGTTTTGGCTATGCAACCTTGGGCTTATGTTGCACCTATGCATTTTCCCGTACTTGGTGCTCTTTGTCCCATAGTTGCTCAGTTTGGACGTGAGATATTTTCCGGTGGGAATCCTCCAGCCGATCCAGTGAACAAGCCCCAGCAGGCCGTCGATCATGCCAATCCAATGAATATGCCAGCCGAGCCTGTTGGAGTTGCTGAGTCGGAGAACCATGTGCAGCTGAATCCAGTATAGAGGCGTGATAATGTTGTCCGTAGAAGACACCAGTGAACTCCATCTCGAATGACTAGGAGTCGGACTCGGAGCGTGAGTCAGGAGACTTGTAGTCGTACTTGGATCTGATCTTTGGGATTTGCTGGATAAGTTACCGATGCTAGCCTCATGGTAAATGTTTTTTGTTTTGATAATAATAATGGATAAAACAATGTGATGGGTTTCTTTCTTAAGTTTGTGTTGGTGATACACTAGAGAATTGTATTTTGGTTTTAACTGGATGTTGGTTGATTTTGGATATGTTTGATGCTTTTGATAGGTTTATATGGATTTGATTGTTGTTGTTTAATTTGGGTAATTTTCTTATGTGGTGGTTTATCATGTTAATGAAAGCTTTGTGTAATTGCTTTGGTTTGTATGTTTAAATGGGTACTGAAGCCATGAACTAATAGAAGTCTTTGATAGGTGTTAGGACAAAGGTGTTGAGTAGGATTCAGAGTTGGATTTGGTAATGGTGATGTAGAATTGGCTGGTGAAAATCCCTTTGGAGTGAGATGGGGTATGATCTTGAGGTAATGAATTAGTAGATAGGAGTATGCAGTCGAATACAGGGTATTAGTTGGGACAAGTTTTGAACAAACAATGGAGTTTATCCACCTTAGATGTATGAGATTTTGGTTAGGGTAACTTGACTTGCAGAGCTTGAGATGGAATGTATAATAAGATCATCATTATTGTTTCTAATGAGAATGATTGAAGTATCTTCCTTTTATGTGAGATACTTGAGCTTGTTAGTAATGCAGTTGCTTTTTCGGTGGGAGATTTTAGTGATTTTCGGAATTTTTGTGATTTCCGTGATTGTTCAAGTGATACCAGTGATTTGTTGTGAGTAACTAGTGATTGTGTATTCAATTTATTGCGCAACTGAGTTTAGCTTTATGGATTCATGGAGATCAAGAAAAACCGACGAGAAAGCCTGTGAAAAAGAGCAGTTAACTATCGAAAAGAGTTGTAATGGTAGGAAAAACCAGACGGACCGATGAGAAATCAGAAAAGGAGAAAAAAGGAATCGTACGATGAGTGACATCCACGGTACAAAATAAGGTAATACAAGAGGTAGGGTTGTTCCTGGTCGGTTTTGGTTCGGTTTCTAGCCAAACCAAAACCGAAACGAATACTATCGGTTTCTAAAAATCTAAACCAAACCAATCCATTAACCATTGGTTCGGTTTCTTAGTGGTTTTAGTCGGTTTCGGTTTGTTCATATGGTTAATGGAAAAAACAGATGTATGTCGATTTTAAAACCGATAGTTCAAATCTTTAAAAAAATAACACGATTGAATTTTTTTAACCTACTGCAAAATGTAATTAACACACAAGCGTAGTTCATAACTCAAGTTTATAAGCATAGTTCAAAACATAAACATTACAGATTCAAAATACATAAACTCTAAGTTCTGCATGCTCCAAATTCCATATTCAAAGTGTGAGATGGACGGGGTAGATTAAATCTATCTGATTTTAATCAACGGCCTATACTTATTGGTTTTTGTTTCGGTTTTTGAGTCAAACCAAACCGAACCAATAATGTCAGTTTTCAATTTTTTTACCATAACCAATCCATTAGTAAATGGTTTGGTTCGGTTTCTTCCTTATCGGTCTGGTTCGGTTCGGTTCCGGCGGAAAACCGAAACCATGTTCAGCCCTAACAAGAGGACATGGATTACAATATCCATTAATCTAGTCTGGTAAATGCTGATTAACCCATTATACATCGCATTAATTGATTCATGGAATTTATGCATTATTTTGCCCTAAAAGAATGTGTTTTAAAATTAATGAAAGTGGGAACATCAATGATCAGATCACATGTTGGTTTTCACCATCAATACGTTGTTCGGAATATAAATTAAATTCAATATCCCAATCATGATTTGTGTTGGACTAATTACACACCTTAATGCAGCAATGGTGTTAGTGTGCTATTATTATCCATATGCTTTATGAAGTATATTTAAACAAGCTTTTAGACTTCACTTGTCTCTATTGTCCCATATCACATTGTATCAAGGGGACAAGGATTTTTGACTTGTTGGTGTAAGCAATCAGCTGAGTCAATCATCCAGTCCAATATTCGTCATTGATGGGTATTACCATGTCAAAGAGGCCAAATACCAGCAGTCCATGGCATTATCAGATTTTACACACAGATTAAATAATATTCACACTCCTGCAAATCTAGCCACAGGTAAATGCTGTAAATGGTATCTACTGCTTCATACAGGAGATGTAATTTTCTGCACCACTGTACGCATGACTTACTTAACTACACACTTTTCTCTGTGTTAGGGTGTGCGACGTAGCAATCACTTCCCTCATGGCAATTCTTGTATAGTACCAAAATTTCAGAAGGTTGGTGTCAAGAAAACAAGACTTACGAAATAGGCGCAACAGAAAGTACAATGCATATGCCAATTTTACCAAACCTCCCAACAGAACGCAAAAGTCCAGCTCTATTGGTCTTGGATTCTTGATCTTGCAGGAATTCATTACAGTGCCGTGTCAAAAAAATCTAAGAAACTCGGTTATTAATTTCTTATCAGTACTAACTGTAAGGTTATTCTCGTCATTTAGAAAATTCTGATGATAAAAAGTACAGGTCAACACAGGTCTTCTGAAGTCTCTGACAATCTACTAAAACACACAACTAAATATCCACATTACCATAATTACCCTCAAACATTTCACTTTATTTCGTCTCTTCTTCCTTGATTTTCTCTCTAAAAACTCTTTCCTTTCTCTCTCTTTAAAAAAAAAAAAAAAAAACTTGTTTCTCCCACTTCATCTCTAAAAAAGAACTATTTTTGGATCTACAATGGAGGAAGGAAATGTGCAGTCTGAAGTGAGAGATTCTTATGGAAGAGTTATCGAAGAAGAACACAGAGTTCATGAGGTTCGATTTGATACTTCTAATGGTGGAAATGAGAATGGTTTTACTTTTGGTTCTTCTGATAATAATAATAATAATAATAATGGATTAAGAAATTTAGAAGGAGGAGACAAAAACGATCTTTGTATAAAATCATCAGATTATAGGAGTATTAATTTTTCATCTGGATCGAGTAATAATACTTCTGCTGCTAGGTATAAATCAATGTCTCCGGCCATGTTACCGATCTCAAGGTCACCTTGTTTAACGATTCCACCTGGTTTAAGTCCAACTAGTTTGCTCGATTCTCCTGTTTTCCTTTCCAATATGAAGGTAAGATAAAAGATTTCGTTTCTGAAGCTTCCATTTCTTCTGTTCTGTTTATTTTCACATTTGTGAAAAGAAATATCAAAGTGGGTGTTTGTTTAGTACTTTAAGTTAAAGAATTTGGACAAATGGTATCAAATGTTCTTCCTTTCTGGTTAGAACTTTAAAAATCGTACACACAAACGCGAACAATATGAGAATAGGGTGAATGATTGATTGTATTATACTATAAATTTGATTGCTTTTGGTGAGTGTGGATTGAAAGGTTAGTGGGTTTTCAACCGAAGCCGTGAACTAGATTCTGATGCTTTAGCTTTACGCTATTTTGTTTTTGTTTTTTTTTGGATTCTTTTATATGTATATGGAATTATTTGGCATCTATTTAATATCTGAATTTGGTAATGACTTGAATTGAGAATCTGTCTTTCTATTAAAATTCTACAGCTTTTGCTTTTATTCAATTATATCTAGATGAAAAAAAACAAAAGGAAAAGTTAGAGATTGTTTTATTTTCATTGAAGCACTGATGAGGTTTCTTTTTATGGATGGGGAATTTGGGTTTCTGTTTTAATAAAGCTTGTGATAAATGAACAACATTCTCTTGAAACAGATGCTAAAAGGAAATTAATGAGTGGGTATCATTCTAAGTCACATTATGTATGTCTTTTTCCCAAGGAATAAGTGTTAGTTTCTAGATTGTGTTCTGTAGTTTAGATTTTATATTTACTTACTGCTTTGATTGCTTATTTTGGAGTGAGAGTGATTCGTTTCTGAGCTAGTGAGCTTAGTTCTAGTCCTCTGGTTTAGTTGATCAGAAGGATCCTGTAAAGGTACACTTGTTTGTATATTATAATGGTAAGATGTTGATATTCTTGCTAGGATTAGCAGCACAAATGAACTTGATTTAGCCGACTATTGCTTTTTCACCGTTTACATGGCAGATCTTTTCCGTTTGCAGGAACTGACCTTACCTATCCCTGTTTCCTTTTTCTTTAGATGTCTATTCTTGTCTAATATACTGGGCATCATCTACTGAGCTAAAAGTTCCTAATTCCGATCAATAATGTTGACACACTTTTTCTTTTTTTCGTATTGCAGGCAGAGCCTTCTCCAACTACGGGTACTTTCTTCAAGCATCACATCATGCATGATAGTGCTTTTTCAGACACATTTCCTGTGCCGAGGAACACTTCAAATAATAGTACATTTGATGAAAGAAGCTTTGGCGATTTTGAGTTTAAACCTCATGTTAGATCAAGCTTGGGTTCTGCTGTATCATCATTTGGACCTATGGTAAAATCCCCGTGTTAAGTTTTTTTAATTCTAACTATTAAGTATTAACATCTTATATATATCCGTGACTTGTCCTTTTAGTTGTTTTGCAATATGACTGTATATACTTCATGAAACAAATGGTTTCTGTTGTTTTTAAAGCCATACCATTATTCTTTTGAAAGAGATATTAGATTGCTGGCGTAACTGACATATTATATCCGTGACTTAGCCTTCATATATCTACCCTTTGTGTGCTCACCATTCTACCGATGCCGTGTTTTTGGAATTACTTAGATTGTTTTCATCCACTTTGATGTAGTAGTATCCTGCTGCAAACATTTTGTGAATCCAATATAAAAATATTTCTCCAAAACCTAAATAAATTATCAGGGGCAACCTCTCACAGACAGGGTTTGGTTATCATCCACCATGCTTTACCTGCATATCAATAGGTATAATAAATGCTCGTCAATGCCTTCATAATGGATGTAAAACATTTTAGTACCACGCATAGAGGTTGACTGTTTCTGACAAGTTTGTAAGGATAAAGCCTAAACCGTGGTCATTGGTCATCGTGGTTTCATAACCTTATTTTTTCTTGGTTCAAGGCTTCTGCAGGTCTAAATCAGAAGCAATCTGAGCCATTTATGCAAATGCAAGGTCAATGCTTGTCTCCAACATTTGCATCCTCACCTAAAAGTGAAACGAGGGAACCTTCCTCTCATGGATTGACTCTATCCGTTAATGCTACAAATGTCCCAGTTGAAACGATTATTACTTCAAAAGCTTGTGGACCAGTTGAAGTTGCTTCTGGTGAATCATTGCAGATGCAAAATTCGGAAACTGCGATCCAACCAATGGAATGCGATGATAAAGGAGCTAGTATTGTTGTAACAGCTGAGAGGTCATCTGAAGATGGATATAACTGGCGGAAATATGGGCAAAAGCATGTCAAAGGATGCGAGTTTCCAAGGAGTTACTACAAATGCACACATCCCAACTGCCAGGTGAAAAAACAGTTGGAACGGTCTCATGATGGGCAGGTGACAGAAATTATTTACAAGGGAAAGCATGATCATCCCAAGCCTCAGCCTAGCCGTCGAATGGCAGTGGGTACAGTTATATCTATGCATGAAGAAAGATCTGACAGATTTTCATCTTTAACTGCTAGAGAAGGTGAGCAATGAAACATCGCTATTAGATGTAGTTGCATTTAAGTATATATAACTAGCATTCTGAACTATCGCGTATTTATAGATAAAACACATGGTATGCCATCTCATCATGCTGAGCCAAATGGTATCCACGATGTATCTCCTGTCATGGCAAGTGATGATAACGTGGAAAATGCACAGTTGAACAGGAATGGCGATGAACTTGATGATGATGATGATCCAGAGTCCAAGCGAAGGTATGTATCTTAGATTTGTGTATTATTGTTGAAACATAATAGAATCTAAGTTTTTACTGTGTTGATCTATTGGAAATATACAAGCAGGAAGAAAGATCTTGGTGGTGTAGATGTTACACTGATGGGTAAAGCAACCCGAGAACCACGCGTCGTAGTCCAAACTTTAAGTGAAGTTGATATACTGGATGACGGGTATCGCTGGCGCAAATATGGGCAGAAAGTGGTGAAAGGCAATCCTAATCCTAGGTATGGCTTTATGTTTTCAATAAGACATTCTGTGGATAGCATCTGGATTTGCACTCAAACAATCCCATAGGTAGACAATAAGGAGAACTAAGAGAAAGTTGAGGGTAGATAACTTTATTTTTGGATGAACATCAACTTATTTGCGAACATCTTAAGGTGCCTGAGTTTGGATAAACAAGTTTCTCTTAATCTGAATCAATCAGGTTGACAATTATTGATGAGACCAAACAATGTATTCCATATAGGAATGCACCTTTCACCAAGTTGTGTTTGTATCACTAAAATGTCCTCCTTATATCTGCTGCATGTAGTCCACTATCCCTTTATTTATTATAGGACTAAGAGTGCTATCTCCTCCTACTTATATCTGCCCACTATCTTCAGTTTATGTAGCATGTAGGGTTCTGTGTTTCTGTCGAGGCAATTGATGAAATTAATTCTGATTGTGACATACAGGAGTTACTATAAATGCACAAATGCTGGCTGCCCAGTTAGGAAACATGTGGAGAGGGCATCACACGATCCGAAAGCAGTTATAACTACATACGAAGGAAAACACAACCATGATGTACCATCTGCAAGGAATAGTACGCATGAACCAGCGGAGCCCACAAACTACAATGCAAGTTCAAATGGCATGTTAAGGGTTAGACAAGAAGAGAATGAGAGTATCAGCCTTGATCTTGGGGTAGGTATGACGTCAAGTCCTGAAAATAGGTTAAATGAAAAGCAACACCAAACATTTCATGGAGGACCCATTGAAAACCGATCTTTCATGAATCATCCTGGTTGTAGCAATGTAATGCAAGCAACCCAAGTTTCAGCGCATTACGCCTCTTTAAATGATGGGACAGATAGGTATAATCCATCCAGGGAAGATCAGACAAAAACCTTCACCTTTGAGACTCCACCACCATTAAACCATTCTACCAACCAGTATCAACAGAGCTTGGGAAGGTTAATAATGGGTCCGTAGAATAATTTTTTGTGCTTCTTGATCATTAATAAAATATTTTGGACTTATGTTACAAAAAGGAACGATATTTATATGAGGAATCATGGAATTCCTATTTCAGAGCTGTTGTACATTGAATTATTAACCTTGTAAGCTGAAATCTTATGTACAGATTATCTGAAAGTAATATATATGTAAACCTTCTTTTATGATCAAAAGATATTTCTTTATCTGCAGTTCATTTCTTATCTTGCTTAGACAGGTGAAGAGTACCTACGACTACGAGGTAGGTAGAACTAAAGAGTGATGAATGTGGACCCTCAAGTGCCCAAAAAGGATAAGGGTAGAACGCATTCTTGTGTTACCTGGGCATAAATAGTGCTCGACTACTTCCACTTCAACTGTCAGTCATATCCCTCCAAAACTTGCTTTCGCTGCTGTTGGTAAAACAGCCATGCTATCTTAAATCAATCTCTGTTTAGGTGTAGTGTACTGCTTATTGCGCATCCTAATCAACCAACTATGAGTTTTCTTAAAGGTTTATAAGCATCACACAAAATTTGACCCCCGTTACCTGGAAGGATGTTATATGGCCAAGGACAAAGGGTGCAAACCAAGATTACACGTCAACCAACAACTTCAATCCCAATAATATATGCTCTCAAATTGATGAACTCCGTACAGAATAAATGCTAGTCTAGCAATATATTCCGTGAAATAGACTCTTGGCTCGTGTGGATTGGACTAATGATGGATTTACATTTCTTTTTTAGTCATTGGGCAAACTCTACGATTAGCGGCTGAGGAAGGATCCCACATTTCCTTGGTGACGGAGTTGTTCCTGTTGGAACTGCAACAATAAAATACTGAAAGAATGTTGTTAGAAACAAATTTCTGAAAAAGCTTAAATAAACACTTAATGGGAAACAACAAACAGAGGACAGAGTCACGTGTTCAACTTTGTTGTCCTTAACACGATAGTTCACCTAAGTACGCCTCAAAATGAGTGATGCCTATACCCGTGGTGAAGTCGTATCCGAGGATAAAAGCGCCGTTGCAAATACTATAAGCACTATAATACTTGCCCACTCTTACGAACTCAACAGCAATGGGACGGAATATAAAAACCACACAGAGGGAGAAAGACGAAAAGAAGAAGGATAGTAGCTTCTTCCGGACACTAATTGGAATGAATAATTCGAGTTCTTTTTATAGGAAAAGGGAGAGAGGTACAGTAATGATAATTAATTCTCAAATCAATTCCCTGCATGAAGCTAGGAATTAAAAATAAAAACGGAAATAAAACAACCAATTTAATTTGAGTCTTTAAATCAAATAAAGTTTAAAATAATTCAAAAGTATTTTTGTCAAAAAATATGTCTTGGTTTTTAGGAAACAATTCAAGAAGCCCTATGCCCAAGACTTTTGAAAACAAATGTATTTTGTCTCACCCGTTCCACCCACATTGTTTTACTAACTATCCATAATGGATTAGTTAAAGTGGAACTCCTCTTTAGTTATACCCAATTTGGGATAAAGGTTCTATATTTCATTCACTCAGAAAAAAAATGCTAGTAAGTCTTGCTCTTAGAGACCCAGAAGATTCCAAATTCCATTCCCACCAAGACTATAAAACCAAAACAATAAAACTCATTTTTCTCCAACAGTTCCGACAATCCTCATCACATGGTAAGTTTGTCATTTGGGAGTGTCATAATGTTGCATGCCAAGATCAATAACTAGTAACTACCCCTCGGCTAGGTCTGAAGTCTTACTTACACCAACCAAGCCCAGAAGATAGGGTGAGTTTGGATCAGTCGTAACTCGATCCATACCAGCAAAACTGTAGTCAAATTCTTGACCTAAGGGCATTTAAGTAAAACCATATCCCAGAAAAGTAAACCAAGTGTTTATATAGTCAATGTCTAAATATTCCGAGGAGATTTTCGTAATTAAATCTCCCGATTGTTGGAAGTGAATGAGTCAACATGTTTCACTCAGTCTTCGATAGGTTACCAATACACGCAACTATACCCCTTAAATTATAAAAATACCCCTATTACCCAATCCCTTTTTTTTTATGTTCTTTCTTTTCACTCTTTTCTGTAAAATAATAAATCAGACAGATTTTCCCATTCTCCAGAAACAGAATTCCATCTGAGTGAGTGATGGCATACAAAGTACTAATTAGGGTTCGATTGTTTGAAGAGAAGAAGATCCATTGAGGAAGTGAATTGTTACTGTTAAGAGCAAATTTTGGATTTTAGGGTTTCGTTTAGCTCAACAGATCGAACAGCTTCAGAGTATAGATCGGTGTCTGCTCAGAAAATTCCGATCTTGACTTTTTCCTGTAAATTGTGCTGGGGGATTTACTTTGATCCTCCACTTCTCTCTAGCCATGAAGGTAAGCCCTAATTATTTCCCTTTACTAGTCAGCTAAGTTACTTTGATGATGATGTTTGACGATTTAAAGGTTATACCTGTGAATTGACTGAATTGAATTGTAAGTCTTGAATTTGTGTTTTTGTTTAAATTTCTGAGTTTTAGTTTCAGTGGTTCTAGTTCATCAATTGGGGGTGATTTGTTGACTTAGTTAAGAAATTTAACTATTTTGTCTCAATTTAGGGCATCATGTTTGTTTAGTTTTTGTTGGAGACTGAAATTAAGAAGTTAATTGATTTTCATTTGGTTTTGATGATTCTTTACTTAATTGCCCAATTCATGGTAATAGTCAACGATTTTGTCAACAATTTGAACTTTCTATGTTGTATTCTACTGAAATGGTATGAACTCTGTGAAAAAAAAAAATGCATCCCTTACTTCACGTAGTTATTTAATTGTCTGCATGACTATACGGATTTATTTTATTTTAGTTATATAAATTCTGGATACGAGTAAGACGGAGCTGGGTTCTTAGTTCCCTAGTGTTCTTAGTTCCCTAGTTATGAATAGCCAGTCTAAGAGGAAGCATGTATTTTTTTGTATACTTGTATGTATTAATCTAGCTGGTGCTAAGTTAAATCTATCTCTTGTTCTCATTATGATGATGTTAGTATCCAAACGCTAGTCATAGACTCATATCTATAGTATTATGCTGCACATGTTATGAGTTTTGTTCTTGATTGTAAGTCAGCTACTGTCTTGTTTTGGGAAGGCTCATCTTGAACCAATTCAGTTCTTTTGTTGTGCCATGACCGGTCTTTGTCAAAGTCTATATCATAAATTAAATTTTAATCGTGTTTTGGAGTTTCCATTAATGCGTATTTATGAACTTGCTTCGTATTTGATTCATCCCACGATCTTTTCTCTCATCCAATATGGGTATATATAACTCCGCTAAGGTGTTATACATGGCAAGATACAAAAGATGAGCGTATCAGTAGTATTAACCGGTTGTTATGATTTATTCGATTTGAGATGAACCCTGGAGGTTTTTTTGTGTTGTTTTAATTATGATTGATGGGTCTCCTGGTCACCATCCCGGATGGAAATTTGTTATCTCATTTTCTTAGTATATTATTTGTTTGTCATGTAATGAAAAGAATGTCTAGTAAAGTCAAGCTCATTTGAATCATATTAGTGTATCGAAAGGCAGCTTGAAGTGTTCATTTCTAATTGCATGAGGAGACTTGTTTAATCTGAGGATTGTGGTTTTCTGACTTGTTTATTATTCAAAGGCTTCTGCAAGGTCTATTCACCAAAAGCGTGACCTGCTGATGCAAGTCCAAGGTAAAACAAGCCAGTCTCAGGCATTGTTATTAGTTAGTAGCAAAACTATGGAAGGCTCCTCTCCGGGATTTCAACCATCTGCAACTACCCCAGACACGCCTGGCTTCGTGGTTGCTTCAAACCCTAGTGTTCCGATGGAAATTGATTCTAATGAATCAAGGAAGAGGCAGAGCCCAGATGATGGCAGATCATCGGATGATGTGTATAGCTGGCGAAAATATGGGGAGAAACATGTAAAAGGAAATCAATCTACACGGAGCTATTACAAATGTTCAAATCCTGTCTGTGAAGCGAAGAAGCAAGTAATACGATCTTATGAAGGGCAGACAAAAGAGATTACTTACAAAGGAAACCATAATCATCCCGCACCACAGCCAAGTAATGAAATGGCAGTTGGTACAACTCTTTTTGTTTATAACGGGCCGGCAAAAGAGATTACTTATAAGGCAAAGCACGATCTTCCTGCGCAGACAAGCAGTGAAATGGCCGTTGGTAAGAATCTGTTCATTGAACGAAGATCCTTTTTAGAACTTTTAATTCATAGGCTTAGTGTACTTGGATACTTAAGGTAATAACTATTAGTTTCTTTTGTACCCTCTTCTATCTGCAGAAATACAAACTCATCTCACCGAACCAAATGGTATCTCTGGTCTTTCTCCCATCGCAGCACAAGGTGAGGAAATTTCAGGTGCAGCACTAAAACTGACCGATGATATCAAGGTCGCGGAATGTGATGATCCAGAGTCCTCCATAAAATGTGTTGGGCTCAACGCAATGTCCATCAGCAAAACTCCGGCTAAGTTGAAACAGAAGCGGAGGAAACCATCTGTTGAGGTACCAGGCGAATGCCAGTCCCCTGCAATTGTGTCACCTTTGGCGATTCAAGCAGCAACACCCTCAACTTTCTCAAATTCTCCAGGTCAGCTGGTTACGTCAAGAACCATTGTACCTGTTGAAGTTGACTCTCACGAGTTGCAGCAGAGACAAGTTTTGGACAGCATAGTTCAGGCTATGCCATCTGACCTCAAAGGGCCTCTGATGGCCGCTGAAAGATTGTCGGAAGATGGATATAACTGGCGAAAATATGGGCAAAAACGTATTTCAGGAAGTGAATTCCCACGGAGCTATTACAGATGTACGCATCCTAACTGCCAGGTGAAAAAGCAGCTCGAACGTTCTCATGATGGAAAGCTCACGGAGATTATCTATAAAGGAACTCATGATCATCCTAAACCTCAGCCAAGTAGTCGAATGGTAGTTGGTACAATACTGTCTATCCAAGAAGAATCTGATAGAGTTTCTTTAAATCTCAAAAAAGGTATGCAAGGAATTTTATGCCTGAATTTTTGGACTTGTCACTGCTTGATAATTCATGGCTAAGGTTCCCTTCTTCTTTTGTTCCCTGTAGATAACTCATCAAATGGACATGACATAGCATCATGGGATACCAATCCGAAGAGCATCCAACCCCAAGAGCTTGCTCATGTTGCCGCAACTCATATTTCCGCAACTGATGTGGGTGTAAAAGATCACGTTCCTAAGTTGAATGAGCCTGGGAAGGAAGTGAACAATGATCAGGTTCCAGTATCTAAGGCAAGATGCTCTGAATCCAATACTGAGACCAGCAATGCGTTGGCGGTGGCAGTGTCAACTCACCAGCAAAGTGAGCCATCTCTACAAATTCAAGGTTAATGGGAAATAGTTTTTTTTTTTTTTCCTTACTTCATTCGAGACCTTGAATTTCTACCACAAATCTGGCTCTAATCTTTATGTGTTCTGAAACATCCAGTTTACATGGTCTCTTCAAGAGATGGTTTACCTGTTGATTCTAATGAAAAGCGGGAGAGTGATGGCTCAGACAGTGGGCCCCAAGCGGGACAATCTTATCAAAAGGGAACTAGTTCTTTAATACCAACTGAGAGATTGCCTGATGATGTATATAACTGGCGGAAGTACGGGCAAAAGCATATCAAGGGAAATGAATTCCCGCGAAGCTATTATAGATGCACGTTTCCGAACTGCCAGGTGAAAAAACAATTGGGACTATCTCATGATGGTAGGATAATAGAGATTATTTACAAGGGGAAGCATGATCATCCCAAGCCTCTGCCTAGGGGTGCCATTCTGTCTGTCCAGGATGAAAGATCTGATGGTTAGCACACGAAACCGCTGTTTTTTAATTGCTAATGCATGACAAAACTGCTTATAGTTTTATGTTCTGCAGGCAAGCCATCAAATGAAGAGGGCCAGAGCCAGACATCTCATTATATCAAGATAATAGGTGCAAACGAGCATCCAGTTGTCATGGCAAGTGATGATGATTTGGAATCTCCAACTACGCAATCAAATAGGGTCAGCAATGATGTTGAGGGTGATGATGACCCGCAGTCTAAACGCAGGTGACTAATGTTCTATTCAGACACTAATTGAAATATGTAGGTTCCGTATATAAATATGATATTGATATGGTGAATTAATTGGAAGCAGAAAGAAAGACATTGATGATTTAGACGTTTCTGCAATGGGTAGAGCAGTTCGGGAACCACGTTATGTCGTCGAAAAGCCTAGTGAGGTTGATGTAGTGGATGATGGGTACCGCTGGCACAAATACGGTAGAAAAATGGTGAAAGGCAACACCAATCCAAGGTATGTAGATCCTCTGGTAGACAATGAACTATTCCTTTGCGGTTGAGAAATAGTAAAGTAGCAATTGAATGCTTCCCTAGTGCTTTTGTCTATCACAGTAGGATTCAGTTTCTTTAAATTGTGAGTGAACTCTTTGACTCTCCTTATTGTTTTTCTGTTTTGCAAAATATTAGATCTATGCTCATAGCCTAAGTATATATTTATCTTTTTAACCACCATTAGTAGTTGTTCAGATGAAAAAATATTCAAGGAGTGGGTACTGCAGTATTCCTCCACCGTTGACCTTTTCTGTTCCTCAGATCTGTAGCTTCTCTTCTGAAGGTTGAAACGTAGAGTTAAGTAGGAAAATGCCACGGTTTCCCCACACACAGGACATTGTTCTGACACCCAACATTGATGTATCAGAATCCCTTCTGTTGTTGACATTTTCAAAACTATATATTTAATATGATGCTCTCATCTCACTGCCCAAGTGTGCTCAAGCTGGTAGGAGATTTTCACATAAAAGTGGTCTTTCTATCATATAGCTGTCTTTATACTTACACTATTTCGTTTTTTTGTTACGTAGAAATTACTACAGATGCTCAAATTCTGGTTGCTCAATGAAGAAGCACGTGGAGAGGTCATCACACAATCCGAAACTGCTCATAACCACATATGAGGGAAAGCATAACCATGATATGCCTGCTCCGAGAACTTACAGTAATGAAGCCTTAACACCAAAGCCTGGGTCAGAAGAGCACGACGCTGATACCATTGACAACAGAGTAGGAGCTGCAGGAGCAGGCTCAAGTCCTCAAATTAGAATGATTGAGGATAAGCGTCCGACGCTGGATCAAGTAGCAGCTCAGGACAAAAACCATAGCGAAATTCCACTTCATAACATAGTTGATGTAAACCCGGTTGCAACCCGTCTCGGTGGTGCAGATGGAGACAAACTGAAGGAAAAGCAGAATGAATCCCCTAGCTTTGACAACCCACCACCATGAAAGCATTTGTAAGCCGCTGAAAATGGGTGCACATAAGGAAAGATGATTGGTAAATTATGAATGTTGTCTAAGATGGTCGCCCATCAATAAATGTACTGGATATTCTTGGAGAAGGCAATGACCTTTGTTTGAGGTATCATGATTTAGATATATAATATTTTGACATTTATTAGTCATTAGCTACTGTTTTGCCTGAGTAAATTCCCCCTGTAGTAGGGTTTTGCTTTCTTTAAATAATTTCATTTCAATGTATATTCACTAGCTTTGTAGCGGAAGTCTTGTGTAATGGTAGTGTTATTTAAGCTGAAATGTTGTGTAGTGTTTCTAAGTAGCATATATGGAGCTCATTATCAGCAAACTTTTAACGGTGTTGTCTTCTTTTCATAGAAGTTCCGTTAAACATAGAAATCTCCGGTAACAAATTCGTGACTGATGTATTCCCCAAGGTGACAGCATTTAACACATTTCAGACGACTTAAAACAGTGTCTTTTACAGGATGATCTACATGGTGGTGCTCGTCCCAAGCTATATTTTTAGATCTTCATTAAGGCCCCATAACCATAAGGCCATAAGTGAAGTGCATGTAAAACATAAAATAGGGGAGGGCAAAGCAAAGAAGAAGAAAAAAAAGTAAACAAAAGAGTGTCCTTGTTTCTAATGGCCTGAGTAGATTCTTTGATCACTTGTGCCCTGGGTCAGCTCTTAACTGAGACTACAACAAAGTTGGTACTGCTCTACGACGAACAACACCTTTTAGTTTGAGAATCTGCTTCATGGTTAGGAGCCTGCAGCACCACAGTCTTCCCATTCTCCATCCATCCAGTATCTTGTTTCTTGTTCTCTTGACAGAGGATAACTTTTCGGCTCAAGATGTTATATATTTCCTTAACGACAGTCTGGAAAGCAGCTTTGACATTGGATGAGTCTAGCGCTGAAGTTTCCATAAAAAACAACCCCTGAGCTTCTGCTAGGGCCTTCCCTTCCTCCATTGTTACCTCCCTAGCATCTCTCAAATCAGATTTGTTCCCGACAAGAATGGTAACCACATTCATATCTGAGTGAGCTGTTTAATGGGAACGATGAGAAAAACAGAAAGTGTTGCTTCAATAACAATAAGTTAACAAGGAAATAAACAGATACATCAAAATGACAATTTAGCGGTTGCCGCATACTAACTGGATAACTGTCCCAGTAACAAGTTGACTATCCCAACTAAAAAAATCTCATCTCCCATAGTATCTATCTGAATGGACAATTAAATATTAACATGAAAGCATTTTTCAGGAGATGGGACGATCCTCCTTGTTTGTTCACATGCAACATGACTTGTTTAAGAATCCTAGATCTCTTGGTAACACCTTAAAAAGTTAATTGGGCCATTCCTTGATTGGTTACACTCTAAACTCCAACATTTACGTATTTGTGTTTTTTTTTTTTTTTTTTGAAAGACCCGCAGTCCCTCTGATCATATCCTTGTTTCATCAGATTAAGTGTTCCAATTATTGTAAGATGCAAAAGTTAAGAGCACTTACTGTGAAGTTCGTTAAGCCATCGGCCGATACTATCAAATGTCTGACGTCTACTGATATCATAAACCACAAGAGCTCCAACAGCACCTCTATAGTATGCAGATGTCACGGCTCTAAATCGCTCTTGGCCTGCTGTATCCCAAATTTGAGCTTTAATTTCCTTCCCATCAATATCCATCTTTTGAGTTTGGAACTCAACCCCTATGGTTGATTTAGAATTTGGGTAGAACTCATCCCTAGCAAATCTTGCTAGCAAGTTTGACTTACCGACAGCTGAATCACCAATCAAAACAACCTTGAAAAGATAATCCTCCGTTTGTTCTTCCCCTGTATAAAAGGCCATCTAGTCGAAATACCTTTCTTTATGTACTGGTTATGCTTAGAGTAATATCGTAGGGACCATATCCGGTTATACTATTTGCTTTTCAGCTTCTTTAGAGTTGGAGTGCAACACACAAATTTTATGATTCCCCCCTTCAAAGATTAACCAGAATCATGTTAGAACAAGAAGAATAACACACCAGAAAGGAAGACATAGTAAGACCAAAAAAAAGTACGAAATTTTGTGGTCACTTGAAACTTAAGAACATATCCGGTTATACCCAATGCAGTACACAAAAACTTAAGAACATACCTCCTGGGGTTCAATATTATCCAACGTAACTACAACAAGTTCATTCAAGAATTCCACATCTTTTTTCTTGATTATTTGGCAGAAAACTTCATAATAAGTGTAAACCAAGCCCCAACCCAGCTGATAGATGACATCCAACACTACATAAGGTTCCAGCTTTAGTTCCCCACGGTCTGCATAGAAAATATGAAATGAACAAATTCAGCAAAGAAACGTATCCACTTAGCTCTGCTTATCGTTTCTACATACAGAAACATAACTTTATCAACCTCATAAAGCAAAATACTGTAACTAAGTCTAGAGCTTATGAAAATAAACAAGATCAAAACCCATGAACAAAACACTACCCTCTTTGATTGCCTCTTACACTATACAAAAAAAAAACTTCGAATATAGAGCTAAAAACCTTGATCTCAATGGTGTTACTTAAAAGAAACAAACAAGAAAAAAAACAGCAAAAAATCACTATTAAAACTTGGATATACAAATTCTAAAAACCGAACTATGAATAGGAAAAATAAGTTGCACCTTTTTGACTATCATTCTTCTTATGTCAATGGGTCCCAATATCAACAACACTATTATCACAAAGACATTCCTCTACCTCAATAACAAACTTTTCTTTCCAAAATATTTCCACTAAAAAAACTGACATTTTTTTTTTTTGCAAGATTTTGGACCAAAGTAGAAAAGGGTAAAATGATTTTTTTTTGATTCCTAGCTACTTATGCTACACTTCTTTCCCTTAAATAGGGTTTTCAGTCTATACAAGTTGGTACAACATTAATGATCAGTTACTAAAAGTCAAAATTTACACGATCAAAAGATGAAAAACTGAAAACCCCCACATTCAAATTTGTGATCTTCGGTAAGATTTCAACAGCAGAATTTCAATATCATGATTCTAATCACTAAACTCTAAACCTAATTTTTATTCCAGCACAATAAACTAGTTAAATTGACAGAAAGAGTAACGAACGAATGAAATTAAAGAAATGGGGCGATGAAAATTTTACCAACCTTAATGAAATGAAGTAGATGGAGATGTAAGTTTGATTGTTTTGTGATAAAAAACAAATCAACAACAACAACAACAGAGGTGAAGTGGTTTGTTGTTGTCCAGTTAGATCGGTCTGTCTATTTATCAGAGAGAGGGGGGAGAGAGAGAGATGAATTAGAAAAGTGATGAGTGAGAAAAAGAGAGAAAGACAAAATTTGTATATATAAATCTCTTCTCTTCTCTTTGTGTAAAGAAATTAAAATGGTTCACGATTCAAGGTAAACAAAACAAAGGGAGCTTATTTGTGTAATTTTAGGGAAATGTAAAGAGAAGAAGAAGAAGAAGAGAAGAGAGAGGAAGGAAGGAAAGAGGGGACCTTGGGAAAATATATTACAAGTTTCTGAATTAGTCTGACGGAGACGTGGAACCGTGCAAGTTTAGTTTAGAAGTGTATCATACTGGGCCTTTTATGTATACTTACATTGGTGCTGTTTAGGCCCCAGAATCATTCTGCCGCACTAGGCTGCATGTCTGCAACTTTTTCCAAAGCAATATGCGGGTAAATAACAGATGAGATGGTAAAACTGCTCCATGAGCTACTTCGGACGATGGTACTAATAAAAAATGCTCCGGTAGTGCACGAGAAAATTTCTAGTTGCTTACTAAGATCTATGAAGAAAAGATGTCATCTTCTTGACTCAAATTTGAATTAGCTATTGAACCGTGAACTATAACCATTACTGTTGTCAGGGTAACAAAACAGTGTATGCCCACATATAAGGCCCCCAAGAAAAACCAAAAAATTGGTCCCAAGATCTTCATAAATGACAGAACCAATGTGTCCGGAGGGAGGGTTGGATATTTAGGCCGAGTGTAGTGGATGAATTAGAGGGAATGATGGAGAAAGAAAACCGTGGTGTAAAGTTTTTAAAATCTGAATCCCCGTTCTCTCTGCTCGAAAGCAGGGAAGGTGAGTGGGGATTTCAAAATAGGGAGGATTCAATCCTCGCCAGAAAAAGGAGAAAAACGAGTATTAAATCCTTGCTTACTCTTTTATTATAATAAAAACTAATTAAATATATTAATATCAGATTTAGGGCCCACATTTAGTGTTTTATATAAATAACAAGGGGGTAGTCAAACAAGATTTCTATGGACTTTTATAGATTTTTAATTTGAGTGATTCCCAGAGATTCTCTGAAAATATAGAGATTTCTAGTGATTCTCTGAGAGAATTTTAGAGAGTCTTTGTGACTTGTAGAGACAAAAAATGAGATTTGCAGGGACAAAAAAAGGAGACTTGTAGAAATTTTATGTGATTTGTAGAGACAAAATTGTATAATATCCTTTGATTAATTCCAAACATTACCGATTTTTTTTTATTATTCACGTTACAGTAATAATAAAAGTACCATGACCACCTAATGAAATATGTGTCTATTGCCAAAATAAATCTCATCGTTGTCCTATGCCTAAATTTTCATTCACTTTATTCTACACGTCCCACATTTTATTTTTTATGCTATCTCACCACTAATTTTCTATGCGGAGTTTTCCAACAACTTAAAATCGGAAGAAAAAAAAAACTTATAACTTCTAAAATATATATTTTAAAATCGATATATACTACAAAGACTCACATAGCCGATTTTAAAATATATATTCTCCAATTTAAAAAATCACTTTATTCCACAAAGACTCACATAGTCTTGATTACCCCTTTCCAAGTGGCCCTTAAGTGTATTACTGCACAAGGAAAGAAAAAAAAAAGGTTCACTCCCAAAACCAAAAAATCTCCAAATTTCCAAGTCTCTCGAAATATCACCTCTTGAGGAGAGATTTCAACTATGCCTATTTTCAAGAAAAAGTCTCTCCAAATCTCTCGAAAACAACAAATCCATGACTTTCAATCCTCCTTGAAACGGGAGTGTTGGAGTGACTCTTATGAAATCCTAATCCAATAACATGGAGTTTCAGAGAATTTAAATGAATTAAAAAAAGTCTCTAACCAATAACAAGAGACATTAAGAGACTCTCCAAAAGTCTCTATGGACTAACGGTAGAATTGCGAACTCCCTAGAAGTCATTGTAAATCTCATTTGACTAACCCCCTGTAAAACTCTCCTGGGCGAGGAAAATGGGTCATTTGTCCAAATATTTTTAAAACATGGTTTTAATGGACGAGTAAAAATTAGTATGGGTGAAATGAACAAAAAAAAAATAGCAATAATGAAACTGGATTCATCCTGGCTTAAACTTAAAAAAGAGTGAGGATGAGACTGGATGCATCCTGATGTAAATTAAAAATAAGAAAAAATATTTGAAAATGGGTAGGAAGAAACTGTTTACATCCTGGCTATTTTTACATTTCGTCCATTTAAATTACATTCTCTAAAAAAGATGGCCATTTACACACAAACCTGCCTATCTTTTAGAGACGGAGGTAGTATCAAATTATGCATATCTTTTTCACTAAGAAATTTTTAATTTTGCTATTTTTAACCAATTTTGTGTATCCTAATTCCCTCCCTCACCACCACTATAGTAAGACCTTACTCTAAGTTGACGTGGCGTCACTGTGCAACCCCTACCTTCCCTCTTCCACTACACTCAGCCTCAGGAGGATGGCTCTTACAAAACCCATCTAGACCATCAGACTGATCGCACTTTCTCCCTCTTAGGCCTCTTCCTATGCATGGTATTTGGCATATATGCACCCACTATGGGTATGCCAAACTGCCAAACTCATATGCCAATATGTTTTTCCTGGCATATAGGCATACACGACAGAGTTTCCAGCGAGCGACAGAGTGTTGGTCGCTCGATGGTCAAAAAATCGTTCGATGGTCATTCACTCGACATCGACAGTCAAGCTATCGCTCGATACTATGATAATCGCTCATCAAATCTTCATCCAACGACTACAATTTCCCCCTGCCTGATTTCAACCAATTCCAACCCAACTTCAAATTCATTTCACCATGCATGGTGCATAACCAAAGTGGATTTGACTACAGAGGAAATAACATGGATCATGATAGCGTATTTCCACATACCTACTCGTGAGAAAAGTGGATGACCCACTGATAGTTTTGGTATAACTTCTTGGTATGGCCGTATTTATTATTCGTGTTACAAAATCGACTCTGAGCGACTCCTCGCTCAAATTCATCTTTTTCTTTTTCTTTTTTTATTGGTCTAATTCGCTACTATCAAGGTGAATTTTTAATGAAATGTAAATCTGGTTTCAATCTGAATATTAATTTAAAAGATAGTTTCCATTAATCTAAAAAAACAAAATTACATTTCACATTTCAACTAAAAGAAAACATTTTAACTACTCATTTCCTTGTCCATTTTCTCCCGGACCAAAGATCCAATTTCGTGCATTTTCTAGAATCCATAGAGGTGTTCAACAAACTAGTTAAGGTGCCGGTTTGAGACTGACTTGGTGGTTGAGTCTCATCAGAATCACCATAACCTTGATAAGCAATGGGAGTACGGGGTATGGAACATTATACAAATCTTGAAATACGTGTGATTGATATTATTCTTTGGAATGGTTGAAATGTTGATGAGGTTGAGGCAATTGGGGTATCTGATTCGTTTGCCTAACTACTTCCATGTTCACACCACCACACGGAGTCGGTATGTCGGTTTGCAAATGACTAAACATACGTGTAGGAGTTGTATCCATGCCAATGTTTTCTTCAACACCATGTACTTGCTTGACTTTCTAACACCATGTTTGGAGTTGAACTTTCTCGGGTACCTCCTCCATATGACGACGTCTCAATCTTCTTTAACCACTTTTTGACTTCCACACTTTGATGACTTCGACTTTGTGACTTTGATGACTTCCACCTGGGACTCAATCCTCTACCAGCTCCACCAAAGGACTCAATCCTCTACCCGGATCCAACACTGCGGGACTCATGTCATACATCATGCTTTCCCTCAATCTTTGCGTCTCTTCCAAGTGCATATTCCGAAATCCCCGAAGAAGAGCATCATAATTGTTACATCGGGTCTGATACTCCAACTCTGTAGCATTGACCCCGAGGTATGGATAAGTCCGAGTAGGTGCACTAGAAACAATTGGATAAGTAACAATCTCTCCATATGTGCTGGATATAGTCTTTACTTCCCAAGAAAATGGTGGCATGTATGACGATGAACTTTGAGAAGGATATGCAAATACGTCACCCGTCTCTCGAGTGGAGGTTGGGAAGGAAGAAATTCATTGTCAAGTGGCAAACCTACCTAAAGTGGGAAATCCATCCGACCCAAACTTTGCGGTTGCATGGAAATATTTGGCTTGAAAATAGTATTAAACCAAGATAGGTACTCATTTTGTCCATCGGCTCCAGGATCAATTCATCGACTTCTTGCCAACGATGACCTTCTCTTATCAATTTGAAGTAATCGTCTGTCGAAAATTCTATTTGGGATAAGGGTTGACAGCTATCACCGATCTCCCTTGCAACGAAGAAGGCGTCTTTCACCATAATACCAAACACCCTTCGAGAAAATAGGGTTGTATAACACCATCCTTCTAAGGCTTAAATCTACCATTGTCGACCTAGTTCTTCTTGGAACTCATGTCTTTGCTTCATATGGCCGTGAGATAAGGTTATGGCTTGTTCTACTCAAGCTCTTGAATCTTATGGACAATAGAAGTATGTTGACCATCTTCAACTGGTGCGACTTCGATTCTCGGAATCATACTTAGTATGATCGGAAATACATTCGTATAATTCTTAAGACAAGGTTCCGAAACACGGAAATATGTATACCACCAATACTGAAAATAATAACATTAAGCAGGTTAATAACTTTTCCATATGAAAATGACAATTAAATACATTATGTGAAAAAGATTGGTTCTTACCTCCAGAACTCCCCAAAAAGCATTAAAACTATCTTTATCACACGTCGAGTTATCACTTAGGGCAATGTAAATCTCGATAAAATCGCAGTCCCAATCATATGTTGGTGCTTGCTCTAAATCTTCTAATGCTTCGAGAAACCCAATTAACACTACCGAGCTAGCATTTGGAAACAGGACATTGGGCCGGTGTCCACAATACAAGCAGACGTTCTAGCTCCTCAAAATGGTGGGGGATCAAATATTGATTACCGGCTTCCACTGTCTTCATTCATTCTTACAAAGATTGTAGGAAAAACTTTTCAACCGGACACCTTCAACCCATACGCTTTTAATTGTCTATGTGTAGGATTTCCTCATAATTCATTTGAGTATAAAGGAAGTCTTTCTTTCCATCTATCTTGATAACCACTTTAGTCTATTAAATGGAAGTAAGTTCCTTGGCATGGAATTCCGGTTAACATGTATAAATCTATCGGTGTAACTCCTATTAACAATAATTATTCATAATTAGAATTTGTTGATTTTTATGAAACAAAACACATAATCTAAAAATTAAATTACCAGAAAAGACCGACTTACCGCATTCAAAGTCCTTGAAAAAGAACGTGTTTGTAGTCTTCCACCATCGTTCTAATATAACTTGAACACCTTGAGTCCTGTGGTTTCTAGGTTGTATTTGATATAGATGTCGCCAAGGATATCTTCTCACTCTCTCTTGAACAAAGCAGGAGGAAGTAATTGAAAATTTTTACGTAACCCGGTCCATCCACCTCTTAGATTTATAGCGTTACATCGCCCCTCATTATCGAAAGGTGATTAGAGAATACACCTTCACTTAGGCTACTAGTCTAACATTATTAAACTCATAATTTGTATCCACAACAAAACTTACTCCACTTGCCAGGGTACTTGTAGATGCTTTCCCTTTTTTGTTTCTTTTTCTTCTCTCCATATCTGTTTAAGATAATCGTTTCAGAACAAAAGTTTAAAGAAAATCAGTGGTTTTTAGAAGAAGAATTGAGAAGAGTTTAGAAGAGGTGGGAGTATAGTTGCGGTATTTATAGGCGTCAAAAACTCGTGGCGATATTGATTATATCGACAGCGATATAGTGAATTTCGAGCGCTATTGACAATATCGCTAGCGATAAAGACTTTATCGCTGGCGATAATCATAATATCGCTCGCTAGGGATTCGATCGCTCAGCGGTTTCCACATAGTGGCGCAAATGGTTTGGCATGCCACCTGGCATGCCAAACGCCATTTTTTTGGCATGTGCATAGGAAGAGGCCTTTTTTTTTTTTTTTTGATACCAAGAGAGGATTTTATTTATTAGAGAGTTGGAAAATTGTTGTCTTTTTGCGAGAAGACTACATATTTCGACATTGAAATTATCCATAACTTCTATGCCTAAACCAGATTTTCTAACTGATTTTGCTACTGCATCTGCGACTTGATTGTCATTGCGCTGAACAAAAGAAAAATTACAATGACTAAAATTTTGAGATAGGTGTTTGATCTCTTTGAGTAAATTCCTATTTTCCCAATTTATTAAAAGACAACTACTGTTGATAGATTGAATAACCAGCTTTGCGTCAGCTTCAATATGAATTCTTGATAACTGTTTCTCCTTTGCCCAAACCAGCGCCTCTTTGACAGCCATACACTCGCCCTCTTCTGGGCTTAAGATTCCATTAGCATAGCTTCCTCTGATCCCTCCGCAGTTACCTGTAGAATCACGTATTATTAGTCCAGTACCAAGATTTTTAAAGTTGTGATCGAAAGAAGCATCTACATTTATTTTAAAAAGCACGATCTTTGGAGGTAACCAATTAGATACACAAATATTCATGTCTGCAATATGAGAAGCATTGTGCAAATGAGAACTAAGATGAAAATTAATTCTATGAACTGAATTAAATGGGTTAAGTGATACTCCCTTAAAGACGAGAATCACATCTCTTTCCATAGAATCCATGAGCCGATCATAAGAGTATGAATCCATTTTTCATCGAGTTACTTGTACTTGTAGAAAACCAAGAGCTAATCCATTAAGGACATCAGCACAACTATTATGAATAGCATCTATGTTAATATTAACTCCCCGCTGGAGACAATACCCTTGCATGTACGCATTCAAAGAGTAAATGTTCCATAGTCTCGGTTGCACTTCCACAACTTCCACAAAGTGTCTCTATATTGTTATCATATGTAGCAAGTCTTACTCTGAGTCGAATTTATGCCTCGATGCACTTCAGACAGAACAATTTAATTCTATGTGCAACTAAGGGTCTTCCATAGTGCTTTCCGGGTAGAATTCGCAATGTGCCTTCCATTTCCGTTACTTGTTTGCTAGTTCCGATCGCATCTTGTATGTGCTCTTCACAGAGAATTTTCCATCTTTGGCCGGCATCAAACCATGACATCTTCCTTAGAACAGTCACATAAACATATTTTGAATTCGATAGCGAGTTGGAGCATCAAAGAGGGAGTTTAGAAGAGACATTCCAAGATTCACCATCGAGAATGATCGGTTAGAGACATCTTCATAGAACCCTGTATAACTCATTAATTGGGGTAGGGGGTGTAACATTCCCGATAATCCATTTATCTAACTTGATTTTTGTCTTCTTTCCATTATTGATCTCCATGAAATAATGCGTTGAACGATAAGAAGACCCTTAGTTATACCATTCGGTGTAAGAGCAATTCTTAGCTTCTATTTTTGAATGAAGAATATCACCATTCTTGAAATACTTTGCTGCTGAGTATTTGAACCATAAGATTACTAGAATCATTACATATCTTCCATGCTAACTTGGTCAAGAGAGCAAGATTTAATTTCTCCGAGATCTCTTATAGCGAGACCACCAAATTCCTTTGGCTTGCATACACCAGTCAAGCCAGCGGATTGGAACCTCTATTTGAATGATGCCCCCACAAAACTTTCTTTCCAGGGAAGTTAACTTGGTGATGATATTATTGGGAAGCTTAAAAATACCCATTTGATATGAAGAGGCTGAATTTAGAACATGCTTTATCATAGTGACTCTAAAACTTGAGAAAGATTAAGGCCATTGTAAGTAGATAATCTGTGCTCAAAATTCTCTTGTATTGCTTTCAAAGCTTCTGTTTGGAATGACCAAGAATAAGAGGAGAACCCAAGTATCTTTCTTTTGAACTCATTAACTTAACTCCCAAGATTTGTGTGAGGCATAGTCTTGTTTTGGTTTTGTATTTTTCTTGAAGTGGAGTGAAGATTTGTCAAAGTTTATAGCTTGCCCAAAGATTGAGAACTAAAGTTATTAGGAAGATCTAGAAGATTATTAAGCTGAATCAAGATTAGCTTGAGTGAAGATCAGTGATCAAATCCACCAAAAAGTAGATGATTAATGGTGGAGAATTTCCTGCCACTTTAATACCTTTAATCAACTTGTTGTGTTGGTACAATAAGTTGCTGGAAAGGTACTCCATTGCAAGAATAAACAAGTAAGGTGACAAGGGATCACCTTGTCTAATCCCTTGTGGGTTGAAATTCTTCACAAGGTGAACCATTAAGAATGATTTGAAGAGTTGTTGTGCTTATACATTGATGAACCAATTGTGAAGTCTTCTTGAAGCCAAAATAATTGACACCTTGATTAAAAATTCCATTCAAGCTGTCAAAGGCTTTAGACATATCGATTTGAGAGCCAACCATCGATTTTATCTTTCTTTCTCTTCATAGAATGAATAATCTCTTGTGCTATTATAGTATTATCACTGATGATCCTTCCAGAAACATATGCTGCCTGATATGGAGAAATGATTTTCTCCATTAAAGGTTTCATCCTATTGACAAGTATTTTTGAAATTAATTTTAGGAAGTATTGCATAATCCAATTGGCCTAAAATCAATTTTGCACAAATTGGTTTCTTCTTCTTGGGGATGAGAGAGATGTATGTGCTGTTAATTTGCTTGAACATGAACTTGGATTCAAAAAATCTTTTAATCATAAGACACACATCATCTCCTACAGTATTCCATTGACTTTTATAAAAGCCAGCTTGGAATCCTTCTGGTCCAGGTGCACTCCAATTCTCCATGCTTTTTAAAGTAGAAAGAATGTCTTCATCTGTAGGAATACCAGTAAGCATAAGATTATCATCTTCAGAGATACAAGTGGGTAGAATTAAGAAAGAACCTTCATCCAGAGTAGAACAACCAGAAGTACTTATACTCTTATAATGAGAAGTAAGATGAGCTGCAATATCTACATAGGAAGAGGCCTTATTGTAACATTTTTTAACCAAATTAACTTTACGAAAAAGAACATAACAGTAGCATGAAACGTGAATGACGCCAACAAGTTGCGAATGAGGAGACTTTCACTGAAATGAGATATTGTCGGTGGGTGTAAAAAGTAGAGATTCAGGGGTGGATATAACAACTGGGACCTGACTAAAGATCAGAATATAACACGTGAATACGCAAGAGTATATATCTCAAAGAGGACGTAGGAAATTAATGGGATGAACAGCTGTTAGATTGTCGTCTGTCTATGGAAATAAGGGAGTAGCAAACATACAAGGATTTTGGTTGTATTGTGAATTATAGCAGCTTGATAATAATACTTGAAATGTGTATGATTTTCTGCCACCTTTATATAACGGTTGTTGATGCTTGGCATTTAGGGTTCGGATTGCATACTGACATATAATATCTCATCTCTGCTGCATGGTGTGATGATGATGTTGTCTTAACCTACTAACATTAAATCCCTCTAGAAAACATACAAAATTCTCTTTTAATTCCTGTACTTTTGTCTCTACCTCTATCTTCTCCCAACTTTATAATGGTTGGTATGCGTATACTAGTTACTTTATCCATCAGAAGAAAGAAAGAAAAAGCGAAAGTGATACACTTCCCCTCACTTAAAACACTCCCTTCCCCCATTACGTGTCAATCGTTCTTAACGTATTGATCCCTGGTTTGATTAGCATGGGGTCCATTATTATTGGGTTTAACAAACAGATGCTTGACACATAGGCGGGGGAAAAGAGTGGGGGAAGGGGGTGGGGGACGTTTAGCATTTTCGAAGAAAAAGCACCACTGAAAAACCAACGAGCTAGTATTGCTAGCTTCTTTCTAATTATTCATCACTCTATTTAGCAGTAGTATAGTACTCTGTTTCTCTGCTAGCTATAGCAGCTAGCTCTCAGCCTCTATCCCTTTAACTTTCTTTCTCATTTATACCATTTGGTCCATTTTCTTGTGGTGGGGGGAAGAAGGAATCTTAAGGAGAGAAAGAAAGAACAGAGCTGTATCTTTTTTGAAGGCAAGAGTTGTTAACTTTGTTGTGTTGTCTGCTAAAGAAGGTATGTCATGTTTTAGCTTTTAGATACATAGTTAGTGTGTTCATAACTAAACCCCAGCTCTTGGGACTTTTTGGTAGCTAGGTTAGTTAATCATCATTTGCTTTCTTAGCTTTCCTTTTCTCTCTGCATCCATTGTACATGCATTGCAGTAATAATATTAATTATTAAGAGGAGGAGGACGATGATGGTCATGGCTTTGAAATTGACTTGACATGTTTATCAATGGAGGGTTGGTGTGTGTTGATTGATAATCTTTATGGATTCTTGATCAGAGTAGTGTGGGGGTGGAAACCAAAAACCAACAGCTAGGGGTTCATGAAGTTGATTCAATCCATGCGTCATGCATATAGTACAGTGGCTAGCTAGCTAGCCCAGCTACTGTATGTAGCCAGGGACCAAGTGTTGCATGTGGGGAATAGTACCAGGCAGTACTGCTTAGACAAGCACAGCACACATTATATACCAATAATTCAATTTGAGTTTGTTAATTATTGTTTAATTATTTGGTAATGTGCAGGAGCTAGAATTTTACATGAAGAAGATTTGATTAATTTAGAGAGGACAGCAGGGAGAAAATGTACTCAATATGGCTGTATTTGAAAGAGAACATGAGTTGCAAAAGTACTGATTTTATTGGATATTGCCAAGGTAAAGTTTGCGATAAGAATAAAAGGAACAAGAAAAAGAACAAGATCAAGAACAGGGTTGAAAGAATGAGTAGAGATAAGAAGATGGTAAAAAGTTTGAGTTTCAGGCGAACGAGTTACAGCCACGAACGATTTTACCGTAAGTAACTAATTCTTCCATCGTTTTTTAAACTCATCAGTCACCATTGCTTGATAAGAAACTGCTATGCAGAGACGTACACACGATCTTTCTCGTAGGGTAGTAAATCTGCAGGATAGCAATGTTGGATGACAACAATATTGGTACCCTGAGGTTGAAATACATTTACCATTTAGTCTGAGATCGAAATATATTTACCATTTACTTTTACACACCACTGACTTTCATCAGAATAAAATAATTTCATCAGAGTAAGGTTAAAAAAAAGCGTTGAATGTGGGCCGGCCTGATAGATTAATCATGTGCATATATCCTCTGAAGTTTACCTGTTCCAGTATTATTTATGTTTACTCATAGTACCTTTTCAGTGACATCTTCAGCCACAAGTAAGCAGCCACTGGTATGTAAGTTTTTAGATCTCCTTAAAATTTAGCTTGCAAACAAAAGATGGGATTAACATATAATTTCCCTCGATATGTTTCTATTTAATTATTCATTTCAAGTAATAATCATCTTAATTATTGGTTTGCACGTCTAGCTAATCAAATAATTAAGTAGACATAATCTTTTCTCAGAAGATTGTCACCCCACCAATTGGTGGTGATATAAAACATTTTCATTGAGCTGGGCCGATTCTTCAATTATTGACCTTGTTTAGGCCGTATGCGCCTAAATATAAGCCTCAGTCTGAGCTTAATAATGGAAGGAGCCTGAGTCTGTTGACATCCTTGATAATCACGGATAATTAGACTGAGTCTCACCTGTGAAGGATCAGCTCTTATGGCTGTGAAGGGGTATTAGCACATAGCGCTAAACCTCGGATGCGTAACTACACAGTTTGAACCGTTGGTTGTCCAAGGGCTCATGGATATAATTTCGCAGCGTTTAATGGTTTTGCACAAACTTTAATTTTCCAACACAAAAATCATTTGGTGCTTTTTTAGTTCGTAGGCTTAGCAGCAGGGCCCTGTAATTCATGGGCCTCAATATCGTGGAGATAACTCCTTTGACTGCTGCTTAAATAACTCCCTGTAATTCACTGGCGCTTAAGGAATTTGAAGTAGTGACTTATAGAAACTGACAATGGTCTTATGGTAAAGTAACTTCTTTTGTTTGTTATGGGTAAACCAATTTACAGCTCATAACCATGGGTTTGTATATGCAGAGCTAAATGTTGGAGATCCATCAAGGAATGTAATTGAGAAGATTTTCCAAACGTCTACTGCTACAACGAAGAATGCTAGCACTATCGAACGAGTTGTAAGAGTGAGAAACTCGCCAGAGACCCTCGAAAGGTTCGAACAGTACAGAGATGGTGAAGAAGCAAGCCAAGTACTGCGACAACTCTTTTACATACCACCCACGAAATGTCGTTGATGGAAATGAAGTATTGAGGTTTTACAGCACAACCATGAGTTGCTGCTCCAGGCAGCTGAACAAAGTCTCTGAGCTTTGTCATAACACTGATTGTGATGTATGTAGAATGATTCGGACAGGTTTTGATACGGATGATGCCATGAAGACAGGACTTGCACATTGTACTCCAAGTTCGAGTTTCATTGAGAACTTGGTTTTTGTTGACAGGAGAGAAAATGTAAAAAGAGCTGTGGTAATTTGCAGAGTCATAGCTGGAATGGCTGCTAATATGGTTGGTGATCAAGTAGAAAGTGATTACGAAGAAGGATTTGATTCAGATGGTAGTAATATCAAGGAAGGACTATGTTCCAAGTTAGAACATTTATCTGTAAGAAATTCCGATGCTGTTCTTCCTTGCTTTGTCATAATTTTTGACTAATGGCTAATGAGTTATGAGTTTCAACATTTCAATGCAAGGCATAAAAAAAATTCAATTGAAACTCATTCTCATTTAACTACTATGGATTATTACTCTGGTAATATTTTCCAAGCTTATATTTTCTTTGTGCCGTCTTACAATGCATACTTGCTGAAAAGAACGAAAGCTAAAGCTAATTTAGTACTACAATCTGTTCACTCTCTACTGAGCTCGAGAACCTGGAGAGGGAACATTAATTGGAATATGTATTTTCATTGCCATGCACAAGAGGCTACCAAGGCTTTGTTCTTCCAGCCAAGATAAAGAGCCCCATCTTTCTCTTCAAGTGTATATTTCTCGTTGTAGTTCTCTAATACAGCCTTTATGGTGGCATTGAAAACTGGACTCAACGGGTACGGAGTAAACCCAGCCATCATAAATCGGGACTTCCACTTGCCCAGAAGTTCATGACGTTCGACCCTCTCGACCCCTTCACATGCTATGATATTGACCACATCCCTGGCTAGGCAATGTTGTTCGACATTGATCCGTTCCTTATCCTCCCTAGGAAGCTTTACGTCAATCGACTCAAAAATAGCTGTGTAATAGTTCAACGTCTCAATGAACCGTTGAACAAATGGGGCTGTATTAGTATTAGCTTCTTGCTCGACTAGGGTTACCACCTTGGGTGACAAGCTCTTGACTAGTCTTAATAGTCGATCTCGATGATTATGAGTGCTTACACTCTCATCTGGCATGTGGTGCAACATGAGTGGGAAATTCACTGCCAGAGCTTCCCCTGGTGTCAGAGTAAGATTTTCCAGCTCTGCATTGCTACCAAACATAGCTCCAGCATGGAACTCAAAAGGCACATTGCACATCCTAGCAAAGTGAGATAACCTCTGCCCAACAAGTTGAAGCCCTCCATTCCTAGCGTAAGCTGATACAGAATCATCGACACCAGTGATGCGTATATGTGGGGGGCCACCAGTGCGACTTGCTAGAGCTTTGATTAGAGAGAGCCATTGAGTTCCTTGGGAAATCTGGAAATCAATGATGTGAATTCGGTTTTCATCCTTCAGGGCATCTGCAATAGCACCATTAGCAGACATGTACCCAAACTTGAAATATGGGCATGCTTCATATAGGGAATGCATATGAGAGAGGAGTTCGGCACTGGCAGGTTCTTTACATCTTAATGCTTTGTATATGGAACTCCCTGAGGAAGCCAGTCTGGCCACAAGCCCTTCCAACATATAAGCACCCAACCTCTGGACGGGATCCCCACATACTGAAACCATCTGTCTTAACTCAGCTATCAACCATTCTGTTGTTGGCATATCGTTGTCTGATATGGCTTTGGCACAGGCTACAAGAAGTTGTTTCAAATCTCCTCTTTGGATCGCCTCTGTCATATCTTTCAATTTCTGGTGCTCCACTGAAGCTTGATTTTTGTCATCGTGGATTGTGCTGCCGTAGCTATCCGCCATATCTGAATCAGGTTCAAGCATCATGGATTCCCATTCTCTCAATGTGTTCCTTAAATCATCAACATCATCAGTAACCGAAGATACACTAATATGAGAACCATAGGTGTTATCTGGGGAATGACGCGAGTCAGATGGGTTAGATTGAGAATCTAGCTGAGAAATAGGGCTACCATTGGGTGAAAAACTGATGGTAGAGGGTGAACTTTGAACTGTCAGGCTGTTTATTTGGGTGCTGTCATCAAAGGATGGGTGCAGGTCTAAACCCTGAGAATCTTGAGGATAGCAGTGCACCATTAGATCTTGCGCCGGCTTATAGTAAAACCCATTGGATGCATCTAAGTTCTTGTGATTCATCGACGAACTCATCTAAGAATATGGTAGGGGTTGAAAGAATGTCCAAAGGAATTGATACTGTACACCTTAACTTGTTAACTCATTTCTTTAAAGCCATCTGCAAACAAGATTAAAAATGATCAACACTAAAACACAGATTTTAGTGCAACCCAAATGACAAGATTACAATTTTCACCAACCAAGCACATGTAAAAAGAAAAAAGAGAAGCATTTCAAACCCTAAATTAGAATTTGGTCAGATGAGTTGCAGAGTAACATACTTCAAGAATAACAGCAGCAAAGTTCAGATAGAGAAAAAAACTGCACCTTCAAATATCTCAAACTAAACCATGCCAAAAAATCTTACACCAAGAACTATTCCCTTTCGTGTACAGCTTACAATAACTAATTACAGAGAACTCAAATCCAAAACTCTGTCTATTCAGCTCAAACATTCATTATAATCCAGTCTTTCAGCTCAAACACTCCATTTTTTAAAATTCTTTGACCAACCCTTTTCAGAAACTATTCAATCTCTATGAAAAACATATGAAACCACAGATAATCAAACTGAATCACAAGCAAAACAAGACCCAATACCTTACACATCTCACAACTTCAACATAAAAATACATAACATAGACTTGCAAATGAAAGACTTATACTAGGAAGCAAATCATTGAAAAGTATAAATCAACATAAGTCAATACAACTGAAAGTAAAATTGAAATACCTTTCTTACAAGATAATTTCTCCTTTGATTAGTCTTTCGTTTGATTTCCTGTTAGGTATTGAGCTTCAAGTTTCAGACAAAGACAGTGAAAAAGAAGTGTTTCTTTCTTTTCCTGAGGAAAAACAGTTTAACCATGTTCTGTTAATTTATAAACAACCTTATTATCTATTACCCCATGTTTATTAACCAAACTACAATCATACCACTCTTTATCACTTGGTGAGTCAGGTCAAAATGTCAATGACTAGAAAATACGACTTTTATGATACTACATTTTTTCTCAGAAAAACAACAAAATGGTTTAAATATCAAGGACTAAACGTTGAAGCATCGAAAAAGACTGCTTTTTGTTTTTAGAAAAAGATGAAATATGTCATGATCAAAGGGGTGTGTTTACTCATGTTATGGTCAAGTAACTTTTGGTAGTTTTTTTCATTTTTGCTTTGGACTACTTTTCATGGAAAATATGCACAAATTGTACGGAAAACTTCTAGAAAAAATACTTTAATCTTACGTGGTAATCTAATTTAAGAATTAACAGTTTGAATCTACCTGCTACATACGAATAATTTTGGACATGGGGGTACGTATATAAGCTTACCACATGAGAACCGTACGACAGTACCAATAAAAGGCATCTTTGGTAATTCTATCCGAGAATATGATCTAAGGGAAGTAGGAAACATTGATTACAATAAAATTAAGAGAATTAAGATAGAATTTCATTAAACTAATCTCACAGTTAATTTTAAATTTATATACCACCATGTGCTACCAGGCCTGCTATCATTTTCTATATTAACTGCTGATGTCCGAGAAAGAAGAATCAAAAGATGTTGGACCCACGCGGTTAAGCTTCAGACTCCACCCTATGGCCTGGAAATGCAGAGCATTCCACTTCCTGTGTCTTTCTCTCATGATGGCATCATCTACTACTGCTACAAAAGACTTTCAGGTTTTTCTAAAAGAGGAACATGATTACCATGTAATCTGCTTCAAATGAGAATGATTACCACTTAATTTCCACGAGCTTAATATGTTGATGAATTCTAAACAGTAACTCCTGATATTTTGTAAGAAAAATGTCTCATTCTTTGGACTGACCAACGGCTCAATGGGCCAATAGGCATCTTGGCGAAAGAGAAGAAAGATAAGATTAAGCTAGGAGGGATTACCAAAAGAGAAGTTCCCTACACAAATAATATGTTTTTGGAATCATTCAGAAAGTGTTGGGAATATATGTTTAAAAACATTATTAATTTCCAATAAAATTAGTGTCTCATTTAAATGGTTTTATTGTGACATTTATTCTTCCTTTAAAGAATAAATTTATTTCGCTTTTAATGTCAAAAACCGTTTTTTGTTGAATTGGTTAATGATGTTAATTACCAACTTATTAATTCATTTCATTGAATGTTATTTAATCCTTTGACTATTATAAATCGATTTTTCATGAAAAGAATTTTAAGAATTGTTGAAACATTTTTTCTATAGAGAGAGATTTTTCTTTTATGTTATTTGAGTTTAGAAAATGAATTTTGAGAGAGAAAAACAAGTGTGTGATCATCCTTGGTTTTTTCTAAAAGAGTTTCGAGCAAGAACGAAGTGTAGAAGTTTCACATCCTCTCACCGTGCAAGAGTGATTGTGTAAGAGATTGATCTCTACTGTTTTTATCCCGGGGACGACGCGCCATTGAAGAACCGCTTGCACAATCTAAGCGAGCCACAAACGTCTTAAAGAAAGCGACCTAGTCCGCGACTCAAACCATAACAATGTTTTGTTTGTTTTTTTGTGATTATTTTGCGGGCATAATTTAGCAATTGTTCCAACAATTTTAAGACGATTTATTCTCGCCATAGATACCAAAAGAAAACAATTGCTCAAACGCGATAAGTATCATTGTTTTATTTTGTTTGATAGAATTATAACTTAATATTTTTCTTTAACGATTGAACATGATGCTTGAGATTTTAGGTAACTTTGATACCTAGAGTTAATTTTATGTCTAATATTGATGGACTAGGAATAACATGGTTAAATATGTTTTTTTCTTTCTTTGTGAACAGTTGACATAGACAAATATTGTTGATAACGAATATTTTTAACATGCTGTAGAGTCTTATTTTTATCTCCTATACGAAATTGAATTGGGTCTTGAAATTTTAACCGGGTGTATTAGACATCATGAGAATCATCCATGTCAAATTTCAGAATTTTTGGAGTCTGGAAAGTATTTTTAAAGTATTTTAGAAAACTGCACAATGTATCTGAAAATTTCTGACGAGCAGAAATTTAGTCCTTGTTGAATTCGTTTTTCTGATCTTTGTGTTGATATTTTGGATTTGTGTATAACATGAAACTTGTAGATCCGAAACTTATCTTGAAAACCCATTTTGAAATTTCCTATTTGGATATTTAGGTTGAGAGATTTGGTAATTTCAGAATCGTTGTGTATGTTTGTCCAAAATATGAGACATGATACTTGAGATTAGAGATTAGAGATGTAAGAAATTTACTTTAAAGATCATGTTTTGATTATAGTACTTCGTACTCTTGTTTTGGTAATGAAAAAGAAGATTATTGTTAGCAATCAAACTAGTGCACCACATATGTTTGATAAAATGCTTGATAGAGAGTTATAAATATATGATATTATAACAATATAACTTTGGATCTTTGGTTGAAATTTAAGAGAAACTTGGAGTACTATATTTTAATAGATTTTTAAGTAATTACGTAAGTGCATAACTTGCTTATGTTTGGTTTCAAATGCTCACATGTAAATGATTGGGACGGTGAAAATTCACTTACTTGAGCAAGTTTTTATTTTCCAATGAAATAAAAATTGCGAGAGATTAATCGATGTGCGGAGCAATGAGGTTCTGATTTCTTTGTTGGTGTGCAAAGAATGGACAATGGTTTATAACCAATTGAGTTTTAAAAGCAATTGAGGTATGTTTGATGAACTATTTGTAGTTATTGTAGTGATCAAATAATGGCATTCTAAATTGAATAAGTTGATTGTTCAATGTTAGAATAAATTTTAGGAAACAAGATATTGAGAATTATTGTGTATGAAAATAAACATGTGACTCATATAAGTTTTGAATTTATGAGATGGAATTTTATACGAACCCAAAACCGAAATAATTAGAAACCTAGTCAAAGCAAATGTGAATATCAACTCTCACTAAGAAATGAACATAAATTGATTATGAGATTATTTGTTATCCTTGCACGACATTGCAAGGATATCAAATGTTATTAACAACGCTTTTCAAGCTTAGTTAATGTGAACTATGGATACGGTGAGAGGTTGATATATATTGGTGTTTTGCACCATATTTGTTTCGATAGGTTATGGTTCAAAAGTTGAACCAAATCGTTTTGAAAGAAAGTGGAGTTGAGATATACTCACATCACTAGGATTTTCGGTATTGGTATAGCCTAAAAGTTTACTTTGGGTAGAACAATCATGTTAAAGATGTATCTAGGTTCCAAGATGTTCATCTTGTTAATAACAAGATGCTCATATCTTATAATAAACAAGAGTGAGATAAGAAATTTGTTGAATTTGATCATTGCACTACTACAAATGATATGTTATGGAAAAAGTGTTTGAGAAAAATTTTGCAATTTTATCATAACATGAATTAAATTTTGAATATTTGAATTTATGAGATTTTGTCATGCTTTTAAGAAATCAATGAGTTAGTGATGAATATGAGCATGTTATATTTTCTTATGAACTTGGTGAATTTTTGAGTAACATGTATGTAATAATCTTACCTAACTCATAAAAGCATGTACATTTTCAAATCTTACGTAATTTGCTATGGTATTGGTCGAAATAAAGTCTTTGAGAATTTTATAAAGATGCTTGAGTAACTTGTCTTGATATCAAATATGATTTTTGAGTAGTGAATATTAGGCAATGTTGCTTTCAAGAAAATTGTTTGAATTTTCTCTATATTGTGCAAAACGTTTTGGGTTTAGATCATTGGTTTATTAGTTTTTCACAATTTTTGGGATCTTTGGATATTGTTTTGAAATTCTTGTTTGAGTCAAAAAATAGTGGGGGTTCCATATCCTATGCTTTAACACATTTGATTTAAATTAGAGGAACTAGAAAAATGAAGGTGACAAGTAATTCACTAAGAATGAACCTATAAAAACATATATAGTGAGACTAAATTTTAGTCATGAATATTTTGTTGCTTATAATTTGAAAGATAACTTCTTATAGAAAGTAACTTTGTTCTTTAAACTATTAAATCTTTGGCAAAAAGTTTTTATGAGCCTATTGTTTTTAGACAAGCAAACAGAAAATTGTTGACTCTTACATTCATGTCACTAAATAACTTACATGCTTGTTTTGTTGATGTTGTTTCTACAATGTATGATTTGTTATAGTCATAAGTAGAAATATATACTTTTGTGTAAGTTAAGGATGAGAATCTATGTAAACCAAGCATGGAAAACTATGTAGTTTCTACAAGAAAAGAAAGCATGTATGCTAGATAAGTCATCATTTATATTCTAAAAACAACTTTAAAATAATTTATGATTTATTCGAATGATTTTAATTGATGAAAGTGAAATGCACAATACACTTTGTTTTGTATGCATAGGTGATTTGTTGAATTTTATTCTAACTTATAGGATGAAAATGAAATTGAGAACATGCTTAGTTTACTATTTGACATGAAAGACTTGAGTGGACATGGTGTATGTTTTTTGAAATGAATTTTTTTCTTTCTTTGGATCTATTTCATTTCAATAAAAATAGAATTTTAAAAGAGATAGAAATATATATAGTCCGATCAGAATTAGTTTTCACTCATTTGGTTCAAGTGTCTAATACTTTTGAGATTATGTGTGATTGCACTAGACATGAGTATGGTAGCTCAAGATATTTCTTATCTACGTGATTGAATATATATATATATAAGTATTTTTTGTGTAGTGGGGGTTTAATATATTACTCCGTAGTGGGGATTTTATATTGATTTACCAATCCTAGTATGGAAAATTGGTAAAATTTTGATAAGGTTATGAGGTGTTTCAAACACACCGTATACCTAAAAATACACTATCTAAATGGTTACCGCAATCCCTTTAAGGATATTGCGAAGTTGATTGGACATCCTTTTAGTTGAATCCTTTAAGGGATGGAGCGATTCGATCTTCTAATTGATAGAGGAACGGACATATTAAGATCCAATGTGATAGTACCGCGCTATTGCATGAATTGAGAATGTAACGACAACTATAAGAGTTGATTTTATGAGAATATGGGTTATATAGTGTCTCGAAACGAGTTTCCATTAGTCCTTTGTGAAAGGATTGATAAGAAGATGTGAATACATCTTAGGGATGAGGTTGATGCCCATTGAGATTGAGTCATCTATGATGGATACCCAACGTAGAAATAGGTTCAAAGGGACTAGACGAAGTCATAGGTGATATGGAGATGCGAGAATCATGCTTTTGAAGAATTCATCCCACGGCATGACATCCTCGAAACGAGTAAAGGTTGAGTTTAATTTTTAATTTTAAAATTTTAAACTCTTAATGATGTTTATATCTCTATGTAGAGTGGGGTACTTTCAGGAGCACTCTTGATAAACTCACCTATGTGAATGTGAAAGTGTGGCCGCTTTCTATGAGAATATGGGCGATTCTCTAGATCATTCATTAAATCGGGATACAAGCACAAGGCCGTAATGTGTCTGGCTTTAGACTTTACACTAGTATAGTCGTGTGTTAAGTAATCTTTTTATCTCCTAGAGTTCAAGACTTACGTTCACTCTATGGTCGATTTTAAGAGAGCCTATTAACACTATGTAAAGGTTCAAGTCGCGAGACACCTTTGCTTATGCACAACTCGTATGTTCTTGCTCAATGTTTTGAAAAATATAAGTGGGGGATTGTTGGGAATATATGTTTAAAAACATTATTAATTTCCAATAAATTAGTGTCTCATTTAAATGGTTTTATTGTGACATTTATTCTTCCTTTAAAGAATAAATTTATTTCGCTTTTTTTTAATGTCAAAAACCGTTTTTTGTTGAATTGGTTAATGATGTTAATTACCAACTTATTAATTCATTTCATTGAATGTTATTTAATCCTTTGACTATTATAAATCGATTTTTCATGAAAAGAATTTTAAGAATTGTTGAAACATTTTTTCTATAGAGAGAGATTTTTCTTTTATGTTATTTGAGTTTAGAAAATGAATTTTGAGAGAGAGAAAACAAGTGTGTGATCATCCTTGGTTTTTTCTAAAAGAGTTTCGAGCAAGAACGAAGTGTAGAAGTTTCACATCCTCTCACCGTGCAAGAGTGATTGTGTAAGAGATTGATCTCATTGTTTTATCCCGGGACGACGCGCCATTGAAGAACCGCTGCACAATCTTGCGTAGCCACAAACGTCTTAAAGAAAGCGACCTAGTCCGCGATCACCCATAACAATGTTTTGTTTGTTTTTTGTGATTATTTTGCAGGCATAATTCAGCAATTGTTCCAACAGAAAGTAATACCATAATGAAGATTCTTCTTGTTTCTTTGTCTAGCATGAAAGAAGAATACTACCCAACAACAAATTTTCTCCCAATTTTAGTTTTATTAGGCAATAAAATTTCACTGTTTTCATAAACATAACAAGATATGGGACATTTTAAAAAGAGCAATCAAATGCTTTATCTAAGAAACCTATTATAGGGGCTCCAAACATTTGGTTTTGAGGGCTCACAAGATGACAAAATCGGGTTATGAAATAGTAATCAACAAATTTTTGTAATGGCTAAAATACCCTCCATAAATTATAAAATTAAATTTATTATCTTTTCTTTCTCTTTTCATTCATAAATCATGATGAAGATGATGATCATATACAAAAACTAAATCTATTATCTTCTCATTCTCTTTTCATTCATAAATCATGATGAAGATGATGATCATTAAAAAAAAAAACCTATTATTTTTCTTTCTCTCTTCTTCTTTTCCGTCGTGATGAAGATGACGATCATAAAAAGAAAAAACTAAGAAAACCCATCACTTATTTTTGCAAAAACAAGCAAGATTGTCACGGTTGGGAAAATTCATACTTCTCAACCGTAGACAGTTAGATACGGTTGGGAAAATTCATATTTCCCAACCGTAGATCAGTTCGATCTCTGATTGGGAAATATGAATTTTCCCAACCGTAGACAAGCTTCAAACCGTTTTTTCAAAACCCAATTCCGATCGATTCCGCTTTTATCCATGCATTGAAACCAATTAAATAAGATGGGTTTTTGATTTTTAACTTATTGAAGGTGGATTAAATGGTGTTAATCGATAATGAATTATTTTGAAAATTGACGATTAATCGAAGAAATAAGCGATGGAAGTGATGGGGAAGAAGAAAATGGAAGAATTAAAGGAGAGGAATGAAAACAAATTAGTTTTAGGTTTTCAATATTTAATAGGTATTAGACCCCCTTATCTTCATTGTAGGATATTTGAATCCTTAGGAGCCCTCAAAACTCTTTTCTTGGAGCCCCTGTAATAGGTTTCTTATCTAATGCGGCATCATTTCACTTCATGGTAACATTATTTGATAAAAGTACAAATTCCCACAACGCATGCTCTCATTCATTCCATAAAGACCATATGACTTTCTGAGGAACAAGGGAAATTGAAGACCTTTGGAACTTCAAAAGGAATATAACAACCAAAATAAAATAGTCCTATATATGGATTATGTCAACAAGTTTGAAATATTGTCTGACATATGAAAGCACAAAGGTCTAGTTTTCAACCAAATCCACTTATTCAACAGAAGTCTTGGTGGAAAACTGTAAAACAGATGGTGTCAGAGTTTCAGAATAATAACAAGGTTTGAGTCCAACATTTACAAAGAGCAAACCTGTATCACAAACACATAACCAGGTTACCAGATTTGATGACAAAACAAAGTAATGATAATTGACTTTTCACCTCCTGGAATCACTGATTGATCATTTGCATTGCATGTATAAGAAAATGGTGGCAGTGTTGAAGAGGACTCGACAGAATGACAGAACCATCGAAGTACATGAATGTTTATCTCAATTTCTGTCGTGATCTTCCCAAAAGTCAAAGATTTCTTGTAAAGAGTAATGGTAGACAGGTAGACAGATCTCGTGACTATATCACTGCGACTATGGACGTGTTATCTTTATGGAGAAGATCCCAGTTCAGAGTGGCTAAGCCGGCGACATGATTTATCAACCCGCGTGACATAGTAAAATCTCTTAAATCCATGACTCAAAAGGAAAGTTTTTGCTTACTATGTGAGATAGTAATAGATAGGTTTCATACAAAGAAGATACACCAACAAAGGAGCCTTGTGAAACAAATGGATTTATATACCAAATGGATACAATTTGTGTTTATCTTCCTTGAAAATTCAGAGGATTACTATAAGGTTGCTATTACAAACACTTAGAGCGACAAGAACAAATTATCAGAATTTTAGCCAGAGAAGAATCTTTTCCATGACTGCCATGGGAGAAATCCGCCTGTGGATATACAAAACCAATTCAGGACACAAATGCTAACCAAGCAATCAAGATGTCTATCTTATGGTTAATTTGAACCTAGAAACCTCATCAGTTTAAAGGAAACCCACTTTGTTAGAGTAGTGGAAGCATGAATTCTACCTAGCAGTTCAGGTCATCAAGCTTATCAGAGTGAGAATCATTTTAACTTCTAGAAACAATAAGAAGAAAAAGAAAATCCATATGCTCATATAAATCCAGAAGTTCGGCATTCACCAATCTCATGACATTATGACCTACTAGGAGCACTTAATTGGAAACATACCACAGCGAGGACATCGGAAGTAGTATTTTTCTCTTCGAACTAGTCCTGATCCACGGCATACTGTGCATCTTTTCTGCGCAGCCTGCAGAGAAATGTACCATTTTTAAAGATAAAAATCCCACTGATTAATAAACTAAGCAAGGAATGTCAATTTGTGGTTATCCTATGCACATGTTGCAGAATTGAAAATCGCTTTTAAGCAACACAATAATAACCCGAAGACCTGATAACATCAACAAAAAAAAAAAGTGAATTGCTTAAACTTATTACCAGCTCACTTTTTTGCAAACTCTACCATTAATTTGCTGATAATGCTAGATGCGGCTCTAGAATATATAATGGTTCATTTCATAAGGTATATTCTCCAATTACTGTCATTGGTATTAATCTGTGGCGATCATGAGTAGGACGTTCATATTCTTCAGTCATTGATAAACAGTTTGTTTTTCTTACTATTCTTTGGATGGCCAAATATCGGTAAGTAGGCCTCCGATGTCACATACAACCCTACAGTATCTTAACCACCAGGCTACCCTCAACGTGCATTTCAGATCAATATACAGTTTTCAACATTTCTAAGGTATTCGGTGAACCTGGAGTGATCCATTAGGTGTAACGAAGACAAGCCCTCTAGAGGGAGATTTATAAGATGAAACTCAACTTTTCGTAGCAACAACCATAAACAATACTCCCAACAGCTAGCTTGCTCAATTCTAGAAAGGAAATATTTTCTGAACCATCCATTCCCTTCCCCAATCTAAGCATACAATAAAATTTCGGTTTCATCACCAATCCTAGATGTTACATTCTTAAGATTCTCATGCATTTATTGAACACGGTCAGTAGCATTTTGTTGCAGCTTAGAAATAGACTAATATAAATCGGAAGTTTTACACCAAACAAGCAGATATAAGAGATTAAGCATAAACTTACAATTCTTTTGCTGAACTCAATTCCTGCTACAACGAAAGGTATAACTCCAGCTAAACATATTCAAAAGAGATACAAACAATTTAGGTTCAAATTCATGCAGCGCAAAATCAAATTAAATTCAGAGATAAAGGAGAGAGGAATCAAATACAAAACCTAGAGTTCCAACAATGATTTCCCATGTAATCTCAGCTTGAACTGGCTCAAATGTTGTAACAGGAATTTCATTAATCGCCTTGATTGCAACGGGTAATCTAGTAGCTATTTTTGCTCTATTACGATAAATAAAATTAGGGCTTTGGTTTAAATTAGGTTTAGTCCTGTTCTATTAACACTTTTCAAACTGCTTTTGAAAAAAAGAGTCGTTGAAGGAATTGAAACTTCCATTATTCCTTCCGCAGTTCCGCTGTGCAGTGAAACCCAAAACTGACTCCATGATGAAAACTGTCTAGTTCTAATGTGCGCAGTAATCTTTCTTGGCGCCTAAAAGTGACCACGTCGATGTTTCGAAAGATCTCGCTCCTAAAGCTTGTGGTTTAGACGGACTGTCAATTTTGATGTTGGTGAAGAAAAACCAACCACAGTATAACTTCTTTAAAAGAATACTCGATAATATAATATTTTCTTTAAAATAATAAAATTTTCTGGCCCCGACTCTGTCCTTAGTCTTAAAAATAATAAATTCATAAAATCATAAAATAATACATTTCATAAGTTTCCTTAAGCATTAATAGGTCCCAAATAATATATAAAATAATAATGCTTTGTAAAAATAAAAATAAATTTCATACATGTAAAATTTTCTCCAAATATGATTCAATATTGGTTTGATTTTCTTAAAAATTCAAATCAAGTTGTATTTCATCCCTAATAGTTCGTGATGCACTCACAAGATCCTGAGCCACGTTGTTGTGTTACAAGAAGAAGTGTTGAAGCTAGTGTGATTGATACTTGGAGTGGTTGTATTCTTATTGCAATTAGTTGGTAATATAATATCTCTAAGAAATTGGTCCATATTATATTTACAAACTACAATTATTATTCACCTCCAAGCTAGTAATTATCCTATATAATAATAATATATTGTTTAACTATAAAATAATAATTTATTATATTATCAATAATATAATATCTCTTTAAAATAATAAATTTTCTTGGTCCCAAGCCTATTATTTTATAGAAGTTATACGGCATTATCCGAGCCGGACTAGACCTGCATTCTTAGGCCATCCATCCACGAGGTCATCCATCCACGACAAATGTTGTTTGCTATACTACTTATTTCTCCGAGCTACCCCTACATCTCACCCAAATGGATTTATATCTCTCCGAATTTGAGTATAATAGATCCTGGAAACGCAAATTTAATGATCAAGTGTGGAATAGCCTTACTTGGAAACTATTAACTTGACATTCCATGATTGCAATAGTTTGGATTCCATTCATAAAACTTGCTCAAATGTATCTCAAAATTCAATTTGTCTGGATGATGTTATGGTCAAAACTTAGGCCAAGCACTATGGGAGAGGGCATCCATTACCTATCCCTCGTATAAAGGGAAGATATGTGTCACAAGACAGCCTCATTATGATGCGCTTTTATCCTTTCACTACATGATACGAAAACTTAACTTCCGTATGAATAGTGCAAAACTGAAACTCCGTTTTATAGGTATAAGTTTACAGAAAGCGCTCGGATTTCTCATTTCTTCTTCTTCTTCTCTATTTTTTCCTCCCCTAAAACTCTCTCCACCCCCATTTGATTATCATGTCGATTTACCGTGTTTCAGGAGCTGAAACTAAAAGGGTTTGCTCTTAGAGTTAGAGTTGTATTTATAGAGGGTTTTTGAGAAGTTTTTGAAAAAAAGTGGGAATTAAATAAATACCCCTCCTTTTCATGGGTCTTCACAAACACCCCTAAGAACTTTATAAATACCCCTAAAGGGTATATTTTAAGTTTTTAGGGTATAGTTTTTGGCACATCTAAGATTATATTAAGTCAATTCAACCTCCGTAGGAGGTTGAGTTCGGGACGCCACGCTGCATTTCAAGAACATACTAGTTCATTTTCATTATCCAAAAGTACTAGTTCATTTTCATTATCCACTTAAAAAACCCTTTAGTGGGTATTTGTGAAGTTCTTAGGGGTATTTGTGAAGACCTTGAAAATGAGGGGTATTTAATTAATGTTCCCTTGAAAAAATGACCGTTGAGATCCGACGGTGGAGAAGATAGAACCGTTGTGAATGATGGATGGTTAGGATCGGGTGTAAGAGAGGTGTAAAACAAAAAAAGGTCAAACACAAAATTTACTTGAACGGAAACTCGATTCTAGGTGTAAAATGACACGAAAACTGAGTATCTATTTCAACTGCCAAATGGATACTCAGCTTCCGTAAAGCAGACATTTACACGGAAACTGACGACAGATGATCCTACTAATTTACACAGAAAGTGGAGGTTCTTTTTCAAGCACTCCTTCAAAACTCAAAAATGGTGTTAAACTAGTTTTTCCAACCTTCAAGGTCACACATGATCCTACTAGTTGGTTATGTAGAGCTTAGCAATACTTTTTTCTTCATGAAATTCCTGAAAGTGAACGGGTTTCTTATGTCATCTTGATGATGATGCACAAATTCAGTACCAAATGTTAAAGCAATAGATGATTTCCGTCACTTGGGAAGACTTCAAATCAATGCTACAAAATCGTTATGGTCTGAATATTTTTCTTGATTTCTTTGGAAAACTTACTAAGATGAAGCAAACTGGAAGTGTTGAAGATTATCAAAAACAGTTTGAAAATTGATTAGCAAAGTATGGTTCACTCTCATAGCCTAGACAAGTAAGTTTATTTATTGGCGGGTCGCTAGAATCGATTCGAACTGATGTGCAGGCAAATAAATCAGTAACATGCACTGTCATAAGCAATTGGGTTGGCACGTTTATTTGAGGCTCGTGATAAGTCACAATTGTTCGTTGTTATTCCAACAAAAACTCAAGGTTCGCTTCTTGTAAAATAATTGACTACTTTGGAATTACAAGAACAAAGGAAAAAGCGGCTTTTCTTCAACTGTGATGAGATTTTCAAACCAGGACACCGATGCAAAAAGTTGTTTATGATAACTCCTATCATCGAAGAAATTGATGAAGATCATGTGATGGAAGCTGACAGTTCACATCCTTGAGGACAAGGCTTGAACTAAGGGGAAGGGAGTTGTTATCGTAAAGCTTAATATACTTGTTTTGTTAGTATTTGAATTTCGTCCAGTTAGTTAGTTAGTGGTAGACGTGAATAAGTGAATTGGTTTTTACCATTTCAAACTAGTTGGTATTCTTCCTACATATTAGGAGTTAAAGTTTATCTTTTAAGAGTCATGGTTTAGTTAGTGGGATGAGTAATCTCGATTCTTTAGAGTCGTGGGTTGATTGTATTCTCTATTTAAAGAGTATTTGGAAGGGAATGAAAATCATCAATTTGGTTTATTATCAAAGGAATAGCACTTCGTCTGTTGTTTTTGGATGGAAGGTTTGTTAGTAAGCATAATTTTTGGACGTACGGTTCGTCACTAAACCCATTATCCTTATTTTACCTTCTCTGTTAACCATTATCAATTCTTCTTTTTTATCATCTATTTTGTCTTTCCTAGTGCATCGTCACAAATGAGCATTCCATAGTGGTAGTGGTAGCACCATGCATGATTGGCAAATTTACCAATTCTATAGGGCCGGCCCTTATAACAATTTTATTGGTCATCCCGATTATCAAGATAAAATTCAAATTGTGAGTCTCGGATTGTGATAAACCATACCCTGAGTTTTATTTAGTTAAAATTGTGGTTTTGGAGAGAGATTTCATGGAAGCTCGTAGGTTGGCATTGTACTGGCAATTTTGCTTTTGTAAAACTTGTTATGGGGTTTATAAGGGTGCCAACGGGTCTAATCACCTGAATCCATTGAAAAAGCAAGCATCTCACTTGGTCAGCAGGTTCAAAGCGAATATGTAGGTTAAGGCCTTGGACACGTGATGAATCGCTAACTTTTCTCGTCGGAGCACAGGGTATCGAATAACAAAGAATTTAGGCAAAAATACCTAAAGAAAGTAAATCACTTTTTTCCATTTATGAGGAAGTGCATATCTTATCTGAATCTTCTTTCATAATGATACAGAATAATAGTATTATTGGAATGGATACACGAATCACTGATGATATAACATAGTGAATGTTTCCTCTATCTCAATGATCGAAATAGACAAAAAAAAAATCAAATTGAAGGACCGTACATGAATTTTTTTGCCCATTGCATACGGTTCTAGAATGAAATCTAATTTTACCCAAATTGTCGGAATCGGTTATTGTATTCGCTTTCACATCCCAAATGGTTCCGGTTCCGAAATTAATGGAACAGAGCCAGATCCTCTAAAAACACTTGAAAACATAGGGGTACCAAGTACACCACCAATTTTTTCGTTCGGCAACCTGTATGGACAAAACTTAATACAATAGCAAGTAAACCAAGTGTATGATCCTTAACAATACCTACATAGAGTTTATATCTCTAACCTCTACTCAATCAGTATGTATATAGACGCGGAGTTCATGAACCTGATTGTTAAGCAGAGTACTTGGACGATCTCAAAAATAAATATCCAAGATCAATCTAGTCGTATCCAAATAATCCAATCGGAATTATTCCAAGTAATTAAACTTGTTATCTATCTTCCAAAATACGAATTCTACAAGCAACTAGTCTCGTAATCGATTACAATTAATCAGATGTATCTACTTAGATTGAATACGTATAAACCTGTGTAAGTCCAATTATAAAGATAAGCAATATAATGCGAGAAATAAAAAACACAAGACACCAGAAGTTTTGTTAACGAGGAAACCGCAATAGCAGAAGAAAAAAAAAACCCCGGAACCTCGTCCATATTTGAACACCAAACTGTACTAAACCGCTACAAACACTAGCCTATACTATCAAACTTCGGACTAGAATTTAGTTGAGAACGAATCCACCATCCAAGTGATTTAGTTAAAATCGCGCTCCTTACGTCTCTTGAACCACGCAAGGCTATACGCAATTGATTCCTTTAGCTGACGTCCTTTACAGCCCAAGAGTTTCTTCGGCCAAAGTGAAGATTTTTGATACCAATCTTCATCTAACAGATAAGCCTATTTTATTTCCGTTTAGATCAAAGATCAAGGTGAGGAAATCTGTTTGCAGTAGACAAAGCTAAACCTCACAAATCCGGAACTTACGACTCCCGAAGAGCATCATGGATTCTTAACCGCCTCTCAAGAAAAATCTCCAAAAGATCAATTAAGATCAGTTTTCAAATATCTATCTTGAGGAATCACAAAGTCTGAGACGAAGAGAAATTTGTGATTATTATCTATCTTGCCTGAAAGAGATTACGAAAACCTCGATAACAAAAAAGTACGATCACGATTCACGAACTATAAAGGTAAAGATAGTCGGACTCGGCTTCACGAATCCCCAAAGAGAAGTCTTTTAGTCGTAGACCTAATTATGTTTCTCGGAGGAAACCTAGGTATATAAAGGACGACTCTAGATCAACTAGGACACAAAGTGTCAGGGATTAATTTCCCCAGTTGAAAGAGCATCTCTATTAATAAATTTTAGAGACCAGGGGTTTCTTATAATTCAAGCTAAGATAACTTGAGAATCAAGCAAACACTTTTAAGTCTTGAAAATACAGTAGAAGAATATACACTAGGAATCGGTTCCGGAACCGTGTATAATGATTGTTCGGTTTGGAAAGTATGGCAAAGAAATAAAGCAATTTGATATTTATTTAAATACTTAAGAATTTAATCATGATGCACACACATAAGTGTTTGAGTGATCAATGAAGTCTTTAAAGTGTTTGAGAGAATTCTAGCAATGCTAAACATATTTTAAAAAAAAAAAATCTTTGAGCATATGCTAAAATCTTAAATTGGGACGGTTGGTACAACGGTTCGTGAATCGTTAGGCTTGTTCACGAGTCACGGTTCGTGATCCGGGTGCGCCAACCCCACAAGACTATCGAACTCTCTTGACCACGGTTCGTGAATCGGGTTCGTCAACTGCTAGCCTATATACCAACTTTCAAAATTAAGTTTACAACGGTTCGTGAATTTTCCCCATCTGAATTTTCGATTTGCGAACTGGTTCGCCAACCCTCGTGTATTTTTGAAACTCAGATATCTATGGTTTGCGAACTGGTTCGCCAACCTACCCTGAGCAGAAATATCGGATAGTTCAATATTTCTCTCTTATAATGTTTGAAAAATTCTTGCGTGATGAAATCATTTGCGTGGGCAATTTTCAATTGATCCACAAATTAATTCACACAATAAATTGCTTAGAACTAATATTGTTAAGGATCGTTGAACATCTTTGCTTAGAATCATATTTCGAGATTTTTAACAAGACAAGCTTGACTCGAAACTTCTTCTTTGTAAATCTACTAGAAGTCATACGACATCGTCTCAAAAAGATAGAATGGTAAGATAGTGAGTAAAATATAATGGTTCAGTATTCACATACCTGATACAAAAGTTCTCCAAATGTCTTCGTCGATCTTCAGTCTTCAAGGGTGATGTCTGAAACTCAACTATCAAATTCTAACCTAGTCCGAGACTTGACTTAGTAGACTAGAATTCAAGATATAGTTTTGATCATCTAACATTGATAACAAGCTTGAGACGGAAAAACTTGTGGGTTTAACCGAGCATTGCTCTAACAACACTAAATACCCGTCGGGTCCAGTATTTATTGGGTCTTAAAAAATCAACTATATTTTTTGCCAAACTTTTTTTATAATCGTCATGTTGGCTTGAAACTAATAATTTTTTTATATAAAATAAATGTTAAACCTATGTAAATGTTCTAATTAAGATTAAATTTAAGAATATAAATGAAAAATGAAAAGAAAAAAACTAAGCAAAACAAGGCGAAATTTTTGCATATCAGGCTAAATTAACAAACAAAAAGACAAATATCCGGGTACCTACCCGTTAGGACCCGAAAGCTTGTCAGTTACTAACGGTTTTGCCCGTCGGGCAGTGATATTGGGTCCAATTTTAGGACCGGACCCGATTCATCATCCGTGTGTGGTTTGATTCCAGTTAATCGGGTACATGTTGGCATCCCTAGTCTGTACAGATATTAACTAGAAACTAGTTTTTTTTTTTTTAAATTGGAAGATATATATTGAAAGGAGAAAATAAAATATGTACAAGGAGAGGTCAGAAGGCCTCGAGAAAGATAAAGGAAATTACATATCTACAAATTTACAATGTTATCCCATTCAAACAAAACCAGCAAAATATCCTTTAGAACCCCCATTAAGTGAGCACCATAAACACATATCCAATTTCACGACAGATCGCTCTTGGTCTTAGCATGTTCGCCATGAAATTTTAAAATTTTCTCCCTCCATATCTACCAACAAATGGCATACGGAAGTAACTTTCATATTGTTAAACTTTTCTTCTAAAAGTTTGAAATTTTTCGGCTTCTAAGGTGCTCCTTAAACTTGTCCAGCATAGTCCATTTAATTTTTCAGGGATTAAGAAAACAATTTCAGAGACTCAGTACCCATTCACAATGTTTAATAAGATGGCTTCTCTTAAATATAGCCCATGCTTTTATTAACCATAACCCACATAAAATAAGTCATTAATATAACCAAACGGAGTCTTATAATTATTAACATAACCCATAAAATTTTACACAATTTTTATATATAACCCAAAATAAATTATGAAATCCCTAAATAAAAAAGAATAAAATAAATCTAAGTATATAATTTTCATAATTACAGTTATGTAAGATCTATGGCATAATTAATGATTTACTCAATTTAATGTAATCATGATTGGGAGAAGGAACGTCATCTTAGATTTTTTTTTATAGAATAATAGTGCTTATGGAATTTTAGAAAATTGAGTTTTTGGAAAAGAATCAAAAACTTATTTGATTACGTTTCGGTTTTCGATTGATATTAATAAGGAGAATTTTTAAGGGAATAATTAGAATATATAACCTCAATCGATACTACTCTAATCATGATTTGGGAAAAATAACATCATTTTAGAGAAAAGGTGAAAAATTAGGTTTAATTTGTTTTGGGGAAAAATAAAAAATTAAGGTTTATAATTGGGCAATTTGTAAGATTCATGAGAGAACTGTTAAAAATAAATTGAAGTATAATTTAGTTTGGATGTAAAAAATGAAAAAGTTAGGATTTATATTTTGATTTTGGGGAAGAAGTAGGATCATTAGTAAAAAGATTAAGACATGTTTGGTAACTTTGGCTTTTCATTTTAGCTTAAATTTTTTGGGCTATAGTTAATAAAAGCGTGGGCTACATTTAAGAGAAGCCAATAAGATAATCTGAAGTTTCTACTTCCTTGTTACAGAGCAAACATAAGTTTATAGCCAAAATAACACCCCTGTGTTGCACATACTTCTTGTGGGGAGATAGTGATGCAAGGTATCTCAAACGATAAAGGAAACCTTTGGTGGAATATGCTTACCTATTATTAGGTTCACAAAATTACAGTTTTCATGGTGATGCATCGGCTTCTCATATAACTTCTTAGAAGTAAAAACACCATCTAGTTTATCCATCTTTCCATTCTACAATCTCACCTCCCCTAAGTCATGTGAGTTCAAGTAAGTCGATACTTTTAGCAAGATTCAAATTCTTTTTAACTGTAAAATGCCAGCCATTAGTATCGATGTCCGCAACACAAGCTTTCCTCTAACAATTGATCTTAAACAACCTTGGATACTTACTGGCCAAATATTTCTTCTAAATGTTCTCGAATCTCTTATGCCCAAGCCTCCTTCCTCTTTTTCCTACAAATTTTCATTCAAGAAATCCAACTGATCTTTTTCTTATCCTCATCTTCACCCCATAAAATTTTTCTCATAATCCTATTTAATGTCTTCTCCATGAACGCAGGAAGGTGAAGTAAAGAAAGGTAATAAGTTGTCAGGATAGACATATAACTTTTAATCAAAGTTAATCTTCCTTCCTTTTTAAGAAATTTTTTCTTACAAGGGGCTACCTTCTTTCGCATTCTCTCAGTAATGACTCCCAGACAATGATATTCCTTTTAGTAGATCCAATTGGCATTCCCATCTAAGTAATAATCAAAGAAACAACCTAACTCCAAATTTAGCTTGTTTATCATGGAACTGGCCCTTAGACTAGTCATATAACCCTTATCCAAGTTCGACTTCAGGTCAGTAAGCACCTCAAAAACCATTAACAGGACATGAAGCCTTCTAGCTTCAGTTTTACAAGCATTCAAAAAAATAATGGTATCATCTGCAAACTGAAGATGAGACACCATTGTCTCATTATTCACAACTTCAAAACCACTAATCATTTGATCTAAAATGGCTTTATTTAACAATTTAGAAAGAATTACCATCATCAAGATAAACAGAAAGGGTGAGAGAGGGTCGCTTTGTCTAATACCTATATATGGTTTAATTTTATCAGTAGTCGCACTATTTACCAACACAGAAAATTGTCACAATTAATCACTTGATCTACTTACCTTCAAAACCATTCTTCTCCAATATTGAAAATAATGAATTCCAATTTACATAATCAGTATTTTTCTCCATGTCAATCTTGCACAAGATACCAGGCACTTTCTGCTTAAGTTTATTATCAATGCATTCATTAGCAATAAGAATACCATCCAAAATTTGCTTAATTTTTATGTAAGCTCCTTGAGAATTACATATAAGTCTTAGCATAACTTCCTTTATTCTCAATGTTAACACCTTGGAAATTACCCTATGAAAACTGAAATCAAGTTAATCGGCCTAAAATCCTTGGTTGTTGCAGAATCTTCTTTTTTAGGAACCAGTTTTATGAAAGATGAAAAGGAGAGGGTACCAAGTACACCACTAGATTTTCCGTTCGGTAACCTGTATAAAAAACATAATATAATTATAAGTAGATCTAACAAAAGATCTTTGAATAATATGTATATAGAGATTTTTCTTTCTCTTTCACAATCAATATGTCTAGATCCAAAAGTCCGTAAACCTGATTATTAGAAGAGTTGAGGGATGATCTTACAAATTAATATCCAAGATCAATTTAGTCATGTCCAATAGGATACAGATTCTAACAAGTATGAAACGTGCAATCTATCTTTCGAGATACGAATTCAACAGGAGTGAGTCTTGTTTTTCATCACAATTAATAAGGACTTAAACTATCTAAATTGATTATGTACTAATTGTGATATTCCTATTATAAAGATAAAACAATATAATGTGGAAAAGGAAAACACAAGACACCAAAATTTTTGTTAACGAGGAAAACTGCACCTACGTAAAACCACGGGAACTCACAACTTTGAACACCAAATTGTATTAAGCCGCTACGGACAATAGCCTACTATCGGACTTCGATTTGAATGCGTTGAGACCAAATTAACCTTCCAATAAATTCAGCTATGGTCTTCTTAAATTTTCCGTTCTTCAAGTTCTTCTATGGATCTTCATATGATCGTTTTAAGCACCTTTATTTTTGAAGATCCGTAGCGATTATGAGAATACTCGTTTAGAGCTTTTCTAGAATGACAAAGCCAATCTACTCAATGGTTGTTATATCGGTGCGAAGTATTTTTACCTTCCTCAAAGTCGAATTGCACCAAAACTTTGAAGGAATTCTGCAGTGATATGTTCCCCCCTTAGTCTTTACTTGTGTCTTTTGCATAATAAGTAAAACCTAAAGCTTGGAATCCACTCCCCCTTATATAATCCTCCGAAAATCCATATATTATAGTATAATACTACTAAATAGTTCTCCCCCTTTTTGTCAACAAATTGGCAAAGGCGGAAAAAAGGGATCGTAATGACTGCACAAAAGAGTTATTGAGACTAAAGATAACATACCAACTTTTTATTTAGACGATTCCACCAAGTAAACTTAACGTCTTCATCAAAGAGAGATAAAGTTACAATCATCTCCGGCAATTCCACAGTCGCACTCCTGACAGAGATATAAAAATTAAGCACAAATTCATATTGAACTCTCCCCCATTAGATATCATTCCCAGGATGAAATGACAAGGGTGCCAAGTACACCATAATCTTTTTAATATCAACCTATTATGACTGATACATTGCGTGATCTAATATAGATAGAGACTGTCAAGAAGATAAAAAATACACGACATACACACAACAATAACTATAATGTGGAAAGTAAAGTAAAAACACACAACAAGATTTTGTTAACGAGGAAACCGCAATGTAGAAAAATCCTGGGACCTAGTCCAGTTTTGAATACTCTTATAATTAAGCCATTGTACAAAGACCACTACCAATTTCGTATAGTTGAGACCAAGTAATATGTCCCTGGTTACCTAGTTTCCTCGGTATCCCTGCGCCTACAACCAATCTGGACAACGCACGTGAATCTTAAGATAGAGTCGATTATCTTAAGTTGCTTCACCAGCTGTGAAGACTTCTTGCACTCATTGGATCGTATTCTGAAATACTAAAGGACTAAACTGTATTCGATAACTGCTCTCTCGATCTCAAGAAGTAAATCATAGATTTTATGTTGAGTCAAACAATGGCTATTCCGTTTAATCTAATAAACTCCTTTGTTTGGTCAGATCATCCAAGATCTAGATTATCAAGATAAACATATCTAGGTCTACAAACTATTAGATTTGGATACTGAAGAACACCACCAAATGATAATTTTCCGATCTAATACGACTAGTAATAAGATGTCTATCAAAAGATAAACAATAAAATCTTGTATGCAATTTCCACAGAAGTAACATTCCATATTTTTCAAGAAATTCAACATTTCAATTTGCCTTTCAATTTCTTCTGGCAAATAATTGTGTAGAACATTCATTTTGTCATACAAGTTATGCCTATCAAGATCGGAGCCCATGGCATGCCTTAGATAAATTTGAAGCTTGATATAAGATGCCTTTAAAATGTTATCATCAAGAGAATATAATTTCTTTAGCCAGTTACCTAGGTTTTTACTTTTGCATGGTATAAAGTTGAATATTAATTCAGGAGAAAGATTTATCGGGCCAAAATAATTAAAAAATGGCCCAACTGATAAGAAACTCTAGGATTTTGTAAAAATTAAAATACATGATAGTTGTTTCATCTTTCTTTTTCGGTGGGCGAAATATACAGTAATTAGTCTACTAAATAAAAATTTGGGGACCCCTCACTAGGGGACCCTAAGCGACTGCCTATGTGGCCTAATGTTTAGGTACGGCCCTGTAAGAAACCACTAAGAAATCTTCTTGTCTTCAATGTACCTGCATAAATAAACTTGATTCCACTTATGATCGATCATACACAGAACGAAGTCTGTTAACAATGGATGATCACAAGTCTACATCAGATCTAAAGATATATCTGAACCACTGTTAATCCCTTAATCTAGTTTGATTGACCGTACGTCAGAAGAGAAAGATCTCAAGAATAATCAAATTAGTTGCAATCAAGGTTTAACAAACCGTTATCAACCAAATCAATAATCGAAAACTAAAATAACAATACAAATTGTAGTTTCCCACCAAAGGTACTATCTAGACGCTTCATGATCTCGCGAAGTCTTTAAACTAGCGGACGTAAGAGATTTCGCCTAATTAAGTTACTCTCCTCTCCACTATAGTATTACAATTAATACTATTAGACGGCTACAAACAGTTGTCTACAAAATAAAGTGCACCTCGGGATAAGTTTGTAAGAAGTGTTAGAGCATAGCTCGGTTGAACCCACCAAGCGTTGGTATGTCAAGTTTGGTTGTCATATTTTAGTGAACCAAAACTCATTTAAAGAGTCGCTTGATTATGTACTAGAGTCAACTTCGTATAGGTTAGCTTGAAAGTATTAGGATATCGAGACATTACAAGTATTACGAAGACTTGAAGAAGTGAAGAAGTAAGGAGCTACAACGACAACATCATCCTTCCACTTGAGGTTAGTGATATTTGACTTGAACTGTTTCATTCCCTAACGTATCTTTCAAGTCATGCATATTGAAAACATAACTGCTAAGCATGAATGATTATACTCTAGTTAGACGTAGTAGTAAGGAATATAATACGAGGTTTATTGCTTAACCATTAAACTTTGTATATAAGACATTGACATAATCGTATGAATGCTATTGTGATTATGTATGGGTATGAGGTGAGTATTTCATCCTAGGAAACAATGTTTTACATTCGTTTAAAGGAAGTAAATTCATAAACTTGTTTTGTGAATCGAAAGGGAAATCGCCAAAGCTTATTGGTATTGTTATTCATTGCATATCTTTTGAACTACCAATATGTGTGATTAGTATAACCTCTCATGACTTGCTTATATTCTTGGTAAAACTATTCACAAAGACCTGACTTTTGTATTCGTATGACTTTTATTAGTGAAACCGATCTTAAGTAATCACCTGAGGTGGTATGATCGATTTAGTGTTATTGGTTTGACCAACTATAGGCAAAGGGGAACCGATCCTAGGAAGAGGTGAAATCTATCACAAGAGGGGAATCGATCCTTGTATGAGGTGCAACAAGTTTCTAGATATTGGGAACCGATCCTATGAACATGTGCAACACGTTTTTAGACATTGGGAACCGATCCTATGGACATGTGCAACAAATACAAGTTAGATACCACATATATGTGGGAACCGATCCTAGTACCTAGACAACCGAATTTTTGGAAAGATAGTGTGGCTAAATCTAGTACTCACATGGAGGTAGAACCGTGAAACCATGATTGTTGATTGAGTGTTCTTGATCAATCACATAGTTCTTGGAAGTCAGATGAAGCAATTCTAAACTTGTTTGGGAGTGTGGCAAATCGATTCAAAGATGGTAAATATGAAAGATGATTTACTAAGTTAAGATGTCGACATACTTTGAACATGTGCGAGAACGCTTATCTTTTATTGTTCAAAGATATTCCTTAATAGCTAAAGGAAAAAATCCCCGGATCGAAAAATAAGTTGAGAATCTTTTAATTAAGGTTTTTAATTTTTATTTTTTGGAAAATGAAAATTAGTAATGTGCATTTACTAATTGGAGATTTTCTAAGAGATTTTTGTTAATGTTTGGACAAAGCATTTCCGTGAATTATGGAAACCGAATTTGGAATATATTGCATATCTTGAGAATATTTTCGGTTTTGGAAATTCCTTGTGTCCAAACTTCCTTGTCTATAAATATCAAAGTTTGCATTTCTAGCAAACTAATCATCGAAAGCCAAAAAACTACCTAGTTCTGTTATTCTTGGTGGAGCCGCCTATTCGGAGAGGAAAGTAACCTAATTAGGAGAAATCTCTTACCGCTCGGTTTAAAGACTCCTTTGGGATTGAGAAGCTCTATTAGTACCATTGGTGGGAAACTAGATAATTGCGGTTTATTATTAGTTTTCGATTGGTTTGATTGACTAACGGTTGTTGAACTTTGATTGCACCTAGTTTGTTTATGCTTGAGAATCTTCTCTTCGATATAAGATTCACTCAAACTAGATCGAAGTTTTCGACAAGGATCTTTAGACTCTTTGTAGATCTAAAGACGTCTTGTGATAATCCATTGTTAACGAGACTCCATTCTCATTATTGTGATTGATTACAAGAGATTCAAGTTGATTGTGTGCGGTATTTATTGAAGATCTAAGAATATTTGAAGACGAAGAAGATTTCGATTTGGGTTCATAATCTTTGGTGTGCACAATACTTGTTTCGGTTAAATAGGATCCAACTATAATCGGTTTATCCTTGTGGTAGATTGGATTGATTAGTTGAATAGATCGGCATCAATACGTTTCTTTGTGATTAAAAGTATTGATTACAAAATCTTAACAATTACTTTGGTAGTTGTTGATAAGATAGATCTAAGGACCGACAAAGGAGTCTATTGTGATAAACGGAAGAGCCTTTTGTCTAACTCACATCACTTGGTTAAAAAGAGTTGTTACCAAATAGATTTCTTTGTTCCTTTCTTGTTTGAAATACAAACCAAAGAAATTGTTCCAAGTACGTGACTTATTACTAGTTGGAGGCGTGGGAATACTGACGAAACTAGGTGAACTATAGGTTTAGTTGCTTGGTCTCAACTATACGAAGTTGGTTTGATTATATAGCGGCTTAATCCTGAGAGTATTCAATTCTGTACAAGGTCCCGGGGTTTTTCTAAATTTGCGATTTCCTCGTTAACAAAATCTTGTTGTATCTTTTACTTTTCTATTTCCGCAATTATAATTGTTTTTATTATAATTAGAAGTAAAATACAAAAACGTTAATTCCTATTTACTTGATAGTAATCCTATTATGTTTGGTTAAGTCCGAACCTTTTATCAAGTTGTTGATGGTGGTTTTTAGACAAGGGGTAAAATCGTAAAACCCCATGACCTAGTGTTACCCGCAACACATTAAATAAGAGCATTCAACTCATGTGTAAATAATTAATAGGGGTATTTTTTTCAAAATACCAGATTAGGGTTTTTTCAACACAGAACCCTAATTCCAAAACCAAGCCGCATACTGCGCACCATGGCAACCATGCCAAAACAAGCCGCATACTGCGCACCATGGCAACCATGCCAAACCAAGCCGCACTTCGCGCACCATGGCAACAATGCCAAACCAAGCCGCATATCGCGCACCATGGCAACAATGCCAAACCAAGCCGCACTCGCGCACCATGGCAACCATGCCAAACCAAGCCGCATATCTTTGCGCACCATGGCAACCATGCCAAACCAAGCCGCATATCGCGCACCATGGCAACCATGCCAAACCAAGCCGCACTCTGCGCACCATGGCAACCATGCCAAACCAAGCCGCATATTGCGCACCATGGCAACCATGCCAAACCAAGCCGCATATCGCGCACCATGGCAACCATGCCAAACCAAGCCGCACTCGCGCACCATGGCAACCATGCCAAACCAAGCCGCATATCGCGCACCATGGCAACAATGCCAAACCAAGCCGCATACCGCACACCATGGCAACAATGCCAAACCAAGCACCACTCGCGCACCATGGCAACAACGCCAAATTCCAAGCCGCTATGCCTTTGGCACACGCCAAACATAGCGCCCTAGGCTTGCAAGACTTGCAACTAGGTCAACATGGCTGCACATGCCATTGGCACATGCCAAAACGTGTCGCAAGCCATATTTCCAAGTCGCTATGACTTTGGCCCACGCCCAACATAGCGCCCTAGGTTTGCAAGACTTGCAACTAGGTCAACATGGCTGCACGTGCCATTGGCACATGCCAAAACGTGTCGCAAGCCATATTTCCAAGTCGCTATGACTTTGGCCCACGCCCAACATAGCGCCCTAGGTTTGCAAGACTTGCAACTAGGTCAACATGGCTGCACGTGCCATTGGCACATGCCAACACGTGTCGCAAGCCATACTTCCAAGCCGCTATGCCTTTGGCCCACGCCAAACATAGCGCCCTAGGCTTGCAAAACATGCAACTAGGTCAACACGGCCATGCATGCCATTGGCACATGCCAACATGCTCGCTAGCTAGTTTCCCTAGCGAAATCACGACCCCAACGGCCATGCATGCCATTGGCACATGCCAACATGCTCGCTAGCTAGTTTCCCTAGCAAAATCACGCCCTAACGGCCACGCATGCCATTGGCACATGCCAACATGCTCGCTAGCTAGTTTCCTAGCGAAATCACGGCCTTCAACGGCCATGCATGCCATTGGCACATGCCAACATGCTCGCTAGCTAGTTTCCCTAGCAAAATCACGGCCCTAACGGCCACGCATGCCATTGGCACATGCCAACATGCTCGCTAGCTAGTTTCCCTAGCGAAATCACGGCCCCAACGGCCATGCATGCCATTGGCACATGCCAACATGCTCGCTAGCTAGTTTCCCTAGCAAAATCACGGCCCTAACGGCCACGCATGCCATTGGCACATGCCAACATACTCACTAGCTAGTTTCCCTATCAAGGTCACGGCTTTCCTAACGGCCACGCATGCCATTGGCACATGCCAACATGCTCGCTAGCTAGTTTCCCTATCAAGGTCACGGCCCTAACGGCCACGCATGCCATTGACACATGCCAACATGCTCGCTAGCTAGTTTCCCTATCAAGGTCACGGCCCTAATGGCCACGCATGCCATCGGCACATGCCGGCACACACGCCGGTAGCCCAACTTGCAAACCGTGCAAACTACCACCAAGGCATTCCGCACATGCCATTGGCACATGCCACACGCGCCACTAGCAGCGCCACTTCCACTCAAGATTCAACCAACACTCGAGACATCAACACAAACCGGGGATGCTTCTTTAGGGTTTTGGTTTGGCGGTCACAGCATGCATCGTACACTACGCTCACATTAAGAAAGCGTGAAAAGGAATAAAGCGGTCAAATAAAAGAGGAAATAATGGTGAAAAAACGTTTTCGCCCATTAAACCATGCGGTTACCACCTCCTCCCATTATTTCACCCTTTACTCTCTTCCTTCATGAGGCCAGGGTACGTTTCAAACTCGACTTGTATAAATAGGTCTTACCTATTTCCACCGGACAACAAGTCTCGGTCGGGAGAAATATACTACACTTACACTCGTAAAGGCAACTTTGCAAGCTCTCCCAAAAAGCTTTCATCTCTTGCAAGCTTCCTAAGCTTTCACTTTCGATACAAGTCGAGATACTACTCTCCTCAACACCTTTCTTTGCTTCCTCCCAAATCAGCCCTTCTCCTCCACTTTGTGACCGAAGCAAGTCCGGAAACGGCCATTTCTTGGTTTAGGCCGGACTTGTGCAGTATTGATCTCTCGAACCTATAAAGTGCTCACGTGCGACACATTTGTTTAGGGTTTGAACCAGTTTCTTACTCACCTACCGAATTTACCGAAATCGCGAAACGATTTTTACCCATAAACAATTGGCGACAACGGCGGGAGGATTGATCTATCGGCTACAATATCAACTCCAACTCCTGATTTCGTTTCCCGAACGTCAAATCCCAACATGGTGGAACTCAGATCTGGAGCAGCTGCAGAGAACATCAACGCAGTAACGCATTCCCGATGTTGGCGTCTCCCCATAACATTGTTACTTCACCCGGTGACAACAAAGAACATCGAATGCACTCCTTCAAGTGTAACACCGCCTATCACTGTGGCTGAGCCAGTCGCTTCCTCTAGCGTGTCTGCACAACCCTTTAATCACGGCAACGAGAATATCACTTCAGGTGTCACGCCCCCAGTGTGTGGCTAGGCCGCCACCGCGACCCCAAATGCTTCTTCCAAAGATGGCGCCTCCGACAACTAAGGCTCCAATTACCCCGCCGACGGACGAGAGACCTGGGGGACTAGAGGAAGTCGCCCTTATGTCACCATCGCCGATTTGATGGAACGACAGGAGACGCTCGCCAGAGCCCAGACAGACATGGTTTCAACACAAAAGGAGGTGCTCACCTTCCTCAAAACCCTGACAGAGCGACTACCCCGTGAGTCGCATCCTCCGTAGACGCCTAGAAACATCTCCAACAACTCGACGCTGGCACCTCGGCAGGGCACGCCTCCGCGGATGAAGAAACTCGCACTAGAGTCCCGTTGGAGAGAAATCAACCACCAAATTTCGTCACGAGAGAGGATTTGGAACAACTCCTACGTGACCGAATCAAGCATGATGAGTTCGATGTACATCATCACCAACCCCCTTACCCGTCCGAAATACAGAGAATCCCTCTCCCAAGGGGGTACTCTTCCCTCAATTTACCCCCGTATGATGGTACCGGGGAATGCACGCGAACATGTTTCTCGTTTCTGGAATCCTTGGGTGAACATGAATATAATCACGTTCTTCGTTTAAGGGAATTTTCAAAATCACTTAGGAAGGGCGTATACATGGTACAACAAGATCCCACCGAATAAAGCATTCCCAACCGGAGTAGCATGGTCACCGCGTTTTACGAAGTATTTCTTCGTGTATGAACAAGTTACCTTTTCAGGACTCGGGAGAATGTACCGGTGGGATAACGAACATCCGAATGATTTCGTCAAAAGGTTCGTGGTTCAAGCACTCGACCGCCACGACCCAAACGTGACCGAGCAACAATTGGTAAACGCGTGCATCAATGGTATGGTCCCGATCTACCGCGCGCCCCGCTAGAAAACTTGCGTTTCCAAACATTCTCCGAACTCCATGAGGCCGCCGACGATTCTGCAACAACAGCACTAAAGATTCGGGAAAGGACTAGGCCAACTCGAATCGAAGACGCACGCGAAACTCGCGGAGTAGCGCCTCATCAGAAACAATTTAATGCCGGCTCATCCTCCGTGAACATAGTGAACGAAAGAGGAAAAAGGAAAGCCGCAACTACGAGCCACCACCAAACGTGAAGCGCCGGCGCAACGGAGCCCTCGCAACGGAAGATCGCCACTAAAACTCTTGCAAGATCGTGGGACCGAAGGAAATGTCCTTGATTTCCCATTCCCCATCGAGGAGGTGATTGACCTCTTAGAAGCCTCGGGTTCAAGATGATGTCATCGAGCGCCACCGCCTAGACGTCCACCAACCGAGGCCGAGATGGCAAATCCCAAATACCGCCATTACCACGAGTTCGTTCACCACCCGACTAGCGATTGCAATGTATTAAAGCATATTTTCAAGGAAAGGATAGAAGGTGGAGAACTCCAGCTAGGAGACGAAAGAGTGCATCGAGACCCACTCCCAATAAGAAACTGCGGTTCCTCCGGGGACTCCGTGCACGAGACCGTGCAATCCATGATGCGACATATATGCGAAATTCTCTATCTCTCCAAGGTTCAGCGCCAAGATATTTTCACGAGCTCTCAATCGTGTTGTATCCGGCAAACGTCTTTTCTCCCTCGGAATCCACGCCAAGGGCCCAAGCTTCCCAAACAAGCGAAGTGGGAGAACTCGGGGACCGCTGACCACGTCCCGTTTAAGAGGTACGAACTTGACGACATGCTCATCGACACGACCTCGACCACAACATCATCACTTTCAAGACACTAAAGGCAGCCGGATTTACAAAGCAAGACGCTACCTATTTCCCGTCCCGTGATTAAGAGCTTGAGAGGAGAGGCTTTGAACGCGCATGGCTACATCAACCCAGAGATCGAGATAGGAGACGCTATAACGCACAGCAAGTTCCACATCGTCAAAGAACTAGATCATGACATGATTTTGGGACGCTTATGGGCACTCGACAACAAGGCAAAATCGGGCGTACACCTGCCGACATCCCCGCCCCGAAGGGATTCCCAAGAAATCGTCCCACGGGTTATCACATCAACGAGCTATTGAAGGAACCCAAGCGTCCGAAGAGGACCCGTTGGCGCTAGCCCATGATTTTCAAATGCAAGTAAGTCCGACCGAGCAACCTTTTCGCAACCGACTTTTCTTTCCCCATTCTCATGGGGACTCGGCGCAACAACCGCACAAACGCTCGTCAAAAAATGTGAATGGGGAGTTGGACCATTCGAACACTTTGCAAGAAGCTTGGAAGCTTCGGCGAAACCAACGAAGCCAAGGCTCAAATGGTTACACGACGTCCGAACCCGTTTTCAATCGGAGATATAGTGATTAAGGAAAGCTCGTTTCAAGTTGGGAGGATGACAGTAAAGATGGATTTGCCCGAGGAAGGTGAAGGCGAGCTATACCTGGTTGCGGATACCCTTTTTGGAGGATATTGCAAGCTCATCAATACCGACACACCTGAAGGCGTGATAGTTCACTCGCGATGGCTCAAGGAATCCAATCCCTAAAATGCTGTATTTCCCAATCACTCCCCTTTTCAAGACTTCCTTTGAATCATTCCTCTTAATATTTGTACTTCCCAGGGATGAATACACCGTTTGTATTTTTCCCTGGAGATCTACCCTTTTGTCAAAAAATAAAAATAAAATAAAATAAAATAAATATATCTCTTCCCGAGCGAATCCTTCGGATATCGAGAGAAATACATCGAGAAGAACCCGTAAAACCATTGCGAGCCATCATACCACAACCCCTTTCAAAAATATATATATATGAAGCAAAAGGTTTCTTGAAGAAGAAGAAGGGAAAGATGTGTTTACAAAAAAAAAAGAGAAGGAAAAACATCAGGGAACTAAACAAATAATGAAAAAACAAAAGGAGGAACTAGCCCTCGAAGGACGGAGCGCAAGTCTCTTCGGGCAAAGCTATCTTCAAGCATTTCCCCCAAGCAATCCTTCGGGCAACAAAGGTTCCACTCAAGCTTTAGCGGCGGCAACCTTAACATCCCATCCCGGCAGACCCACGCAGCGACAACGGTGTCCTCCCCGACAACTATTCCAAAGATACGCCACCATGACGCTCCGGTATCGTCAATAACACCTTTGGCATCAACTTCAAAGGTTGTCTCGCTCTATCATACGCTCTTTCGAAAGTTTTCTCATCGACGCTTCGAAGAAAGTCCGTTGATTCATCCACGTCAAGATCGAGAACCATGGCGTTCTCCTCCGCGTCCACCGAATCAAGGGGTCCGAACATGCGCCTTTGTTCTTCGTGGGGATAGATGGGAGGGAGGTCCTTAATAATTTCATTAGCTTCATGGAACAAAGATTCAACCGACCGATACCTCCTCAAGAGAAGAAGATCGATCTCCGTCGATTAGAAGTCCTTTCCCAAAAGGTTAAAGGCACGGCCGTCTCTCGGAAGATCCCATCATACACCGCAAGAAATGGAAAGATGATCAAATTCCATCTGTCTACACGCATACAAAAAGAGGATGACAAAAAAAAGGGGGAAGAAGAAGAAAACGCTAAGCAAAGCAAAGGAAAAGGGGAATCAACAAGAAGAACCCTTTTCTCAAACGAGGAGACGATGCTATTATTTTTTGGATATGAATGCGGAACCTTAAAAAGGGAAAGGAAGCAATGAGAGACATAACGCTTCCCATTTTAGCATGAATAATGCCCTAATTGAGGCGCGCGTGAAGGAAAGCAAGATAAGGAAACTTTGCTATCGGAAGAAACTCCCTCCTTGTTTACATCGGTCTCACCAAGCCTAGCACACTCGTTAACTAAAGACACGCCATCACCCAAGTCACGCCCGCAAGCATGGTTTCCAAGATTGGACCGGCCCCACCAATTGCGACTTCTCAAATGTCGCCCAAGTCACGCCGCAAGCATGGTTTCCAAGTTGGACCGGCCCCACCAATTGCGCCGGTCCCACCAGCTAGCCCACTCAGTTTCCAAACTCACGCCAACTTCCCAGCGTCGCCTAAGATGCATCAGGCCCACCAATTGTGCCAGCCTCCTGACTTGTGCAAAACGACCAGAGGCAAGGATTCCAAATCCTATTTATAAAAGGTCAGACGAGCCTCCTTTCAATTTTCTTTACGGTTTTGTTGTTAATAGTTTGTCACCATCTTATGCTTACCTCGCAACAAAGCCCCCGTTCCGAGCTAAGCGGGGACTTAATGTTGATGGTGGTTTTTAGACAAGGGGTAAAATCGTAAAACCCCATGACCTAGTGTTACCCGCAACACATTAAATAAGAGCATTCAACTCAGGTGTAAATAATTAATAGGGGTATTTTTTCAAAATACCAGATTAGGGTTTTTTCAACACAGAACCCTAATTCCAAAACCAAGCCGCATACTGCGCACCATGGCAACAATGCCAAACCAAGCCGCATACTGCGCACCATGGCAACCATGCCAAACCAAGCCGCATACTGCGCACCATGGCAACAATGCCAAACCAAGCCGCATACTGCGCACCATGGCAACAATGCCAAACCAAGCCGCACTCTGCGCACCATGGCAACCATGCCAAAACCAAGCCGCATATCGCGCACCATGGCAACCATGCCAAACCAAGCCGCATATCGCGCACCATGGCAACCATGCCAAACCAAGCCGCACTCTGCGCACCATGGCAACCATGCCAAACCAAGCCGCATACTGCGCACCATGGCAACCATGCCAAACCAAGCCGCATACTGCGCACCATGGCAACCATGCCAAACCAAGCCGCACTCTGCGCACCATGGCAACCATGCCAAACCAAGCCGCATACTGCGCACCATGGCAACAATGCCAAACCAAGCCGCATACTGCGCACCATGGCAAGTGATGCCAAACCAAGCCGCACCCCGCGCACCATGGCAACAACGCCAAATTCCAAGCCGATATGCCTTTGACCCACGCCAAACATAGCGCCTTAGGCTTGCAAGACTTGCAACTAGGTCAACATGGCTGCACATGCCAAAACGTGTCGCAAGCCATATTTCCAAGTCGCTATGACTTTGGCCCACGCCAACATAGCGCCCTAGGTTTGCAAGACTTGCAACTAGGTCAACATGGCTGCACGTGCCATTGGCACATGCCAAAAACGTGTCGCAAGACATATTTCCAAGTCGCTATGACTTTGGCCCACGCCAACATAGCGCCCTAGGTTTGCAAGACTTGCAACTAGGTCAACATGGCCGCACGTGCCATTGGCACATGCCAACACGTGTCGCAAACCATACTTCCAAGCCGCTATGCCTTTGGCCCACGCCAAACATAGCGCCCTAGGCTTGCAAAACATGCAACTAGGTCAACACGGCCCTAACGGCCATGCATGCCATTGGCACATGCCAACATGCTCGCTAGCTAGTTTTCCTAGCGAAATCACGGCCCCAACGGCCATGCATGCCATTGGCACATGCCAACATGCTCGCTAGCTAGTTTCCTAGCAAAATCACGGCCCTAACGGCCACGCATGCCATTGGCACATGCCAACATGCTCGCTAGCTAGTTTCCCTAGCGAAATCACACTGACCTAACGGCCATGCATGCCATTGGCACATGCCAACATGCTCGCTAGCTAGTTTCCCTAGCAAAATCACGGCCCTAACGGCCACGCATGCCATTGGCACATGCCAACATGCTCGCTAGCTAGTTTCCCTAGCGAAATCACGCCCCAACGGCCATGCATGCCATTGGCACATGCCAACATGCTCGCTAGCTAGTTTCCCTAGCAAAATCACGGCCCTAACGGCCACGCATGCCATTGGCACATGCCAACATACTCGCTAGCTAGTTTCCCTATCAAGGTCACGGCCCTAACGGCCACGCATGCCATTGGCACATGCCAACATGCTCGCTAGCTAGTTTCCCTATCAAGGTCACGGCCCTAACGGCCACACATGCCATTGGCACATGCCAACATGCTCGCTAGCTAGTTTCCCTATCAAGGTCACGGCCCTAATGGCCACGCATGCCATCGGCACATGCCAGGCACACACGCTGGTAGCCCAACTTGCAAACCGTGCAAACTACCACCAAGGCATTCCGCACATGCCATTGGCACATGCCACACGCGCCACTAGCAGCGCCACTTCCACTCAAGATGCAACCAACACTCGAGACATCAACACAAACGGGGGATGCTTCTTTAGGGTTTTGGTTTGGCGATCACAAAGATGTAGGCGTACACTACGCTCACATTAAGAAAGCGTGAAAAGGAATAAAGCGGTCAAATAAAAGAGGAAATAATGGTGAAAAACGTTTTCGCCCATTAAACCATGCGGTTACCACCTCCTCCCATTATTTCACCCTTTACTCTCTTCCTTCATGAGGCCGGGTACGTTTCAAACTCGACTTGTATAAATAGGTCTTACCTATTTCCACCGGACAACAAGTCTCGGTCGGGAGAAATATACTACACTTACACTCTAAAGGCAACTTTGCAAGCTATCCCAAAAGCTTTCATCTCTTGCAAGCTTCCTAAGCTTTCACTTTACGATACAAGTCGAGATACTACTCTCCTCAACACCTTTCTTTGCTTCCCTCCCCAAATCAGCCCTTCTCCTCCACTTTGTGACCGAAGCAAGTCCGGAACGACCATTTCTTGGTTTAGGCCGGACTTGTACAGATTGATCTCTCGAACCTATAAAGTGCTCACGTGCAAAGACATTTGTTTAGGGTTTGAACCAGGTTTCTTACTCACCTACCGAATTTACCGAAATCGGCGAGTAAACGATTTTTACCCATAAACACAAGTAAACATACTTCGTTGTTGTATTGTCTCGATCTCGTATCCATAGACGATCACACGAAGTGTGAACCGATTAGATGTATTGTCTCGACTCAGTCCATAGACAATCAATTTCGGAGAAAGGACTTATAGGTGGAAAAGTTTTAGATTGAGGTATATTTGGGTACCCTCGTCTTTTCAATTGGTATTAGAGCAGGAAAACACGAAAAGATCTAGCAATTTGTGTTTGGTGCGATCCAAACTATAAGAATGAACTCGAGTTCTCATGAATCGAATTCAATTAACGTACCGCCAAGATTTGACGGAACAAACTATCTATGGTGGAAATCTGCTATGAGATCTTTTCTTCAATCACGAGACTTTAATACATGGCTATTAGTCGTCGATGGTTATATTCGTCCAAAGATAGAAAATTCGGAAACTGAGTTTAAACGCTTAGTAGATTTTTCAAACGAAGAAAAGGCTCTTCGAAAAGTGGAATTCAGATGGTTTGAATGCTATTATACATGTTGTTAGTCGTGATTTACAACATCATGTATCAACATGTCAAACTTCGAAAGAAGCTTGGGATAATCTTCAGATCGTATTCGAAGGAAACACATCAGAGAAAGAAGTTAGACTTCAAACTCTTACGTCCGATTGGGAAAACCTTCGAATGGATGACAACGACACTTTTGAAGAGTTTTATCTTAAACTCTCTGAGATAATTAATGTTTCTTTCTCTCTCGGAAAGACTATCTCTGAAAAAGATATAGTGTGCAAAATTCTCAGATCGTTTCCACCAAGATACGATTCTAAGAAGCATATAATCATAGAAGCAAATGATCTCTCAACTCTCTCACGAAGCACACTCGTTAGAAAGTTAAAGATCTTTGATCATGAATCACAATCTATTCAAAGTAAATGAATCGCTTTTAAAGCTGCGAAAATTCCGAAAGCTCCAATGGAGAGGAATAGACAGATGCATGATTCGATGAACAGATTGCGAGAAAAATTCTGATGATGAAATTGAACAATCATTATCATTTATTACTAGACAGTTTCGAGAACTCTTAAAGAAACGAAATAAGAGATTCATAAAGGATACTCATCGATCTTCTCGCCCACATGATCGAGTTCCTGTCAGAAAGGATCATGGAGAAGATAATGGAATATCAGCCGCAGTGCTTTAAGTGTAGAGGGTTTGGTCATATTGCTAAAGACTGTCTCAATCTTAAGAAATACACTGGAAGCAAGGCTTTGGTCAGTAACCCTAGATGAGAGCTCGATTCATATGATTCGAAGAAGAGAGGAAACCGCTAATATTACATTAGTTGTCAATCTTATTTCTTCCTCCTCCATTAGTGATTTACCCATTTTAAAAATGGACATGTCTTCCGATGTTATTAAATCATCTAATGGTAAAGGAAAAAATAAGACAAGATGCAAAAATGTCTCAAAAACATAATTGTTAAAAGTTGCATAGGAAACCCAAGTCAATCTCAAGACACTTCGCTAGTTCGAGGTAACAAGAGAAGAATTTCTCATACGATACTAGATCAATAACACTGGGTTGTTCAAAATTCCTTAATGAGAGAAAATCTCATACTAATACCACCTGATCGGTATTAGAATTCTTTCCTCACCATGTGTGCCGAATTTTGAGTGAGGGAGAAGAAATATCAAGGCACTTTTCTGTAGATTATGGGAATAAAATCTAGTATTTGAGATATTCATATTTATAGAAATATTATATTTTCGGAAGTATGAAAATTATAAAAAGATCCTTCTCCTTCTTTGGTCATTCCTTGTCCGAACCATGAGTCTGAATCCAACATCTTCTCTTGGTAAGATGCTAGATCAGAAAGATCAACTTAGGATTAAGTCTGCATCTTCTCTAGATATTAAGGGTAAAATCAAAAAGAGAGATTGGCTTAGCAAGAAGGAAAGAGAAAATACGCTGAAGAAAGATCATCAGTATTGAAGCATTGACACACTTTTGTGTTCAATCAAAGACAAAATTACATGCTCTTGCAGAATCCTTCACGAAAATTTCTCATCGCAAGAAATTTCCGGTAAAAGCAACAAGGTTATCTACTTGAAGATATTCACAAGCTGAAGACTGAAAGTAATAATCCACCTTCATTTAGCACTAATATGAAGGACTAAGTTGCAAAGAAAAATAGGCATCAATTTTTGATTTCTTTCAATAATTGTATTAGGTCTATTATGAATAAAACTATTTGATTTATAATTTTTCTTGTGATAGTTTTTGATTTACATAGCCCGTGCTTGAATACTTTATCTTATTGCTATGTATGTTTATGGGATGTTTGATTTTGGTTTTCTGACCTTAATATTCGATCTCATATGTTGTGAACCCTTATGGTTTGGGTGACTTTTTGATTTAGCAGGATTAAGTTCTAGCCCATGTTGGTAGGCTTTATCAAAGGATCATGAGGGGTTTCGATTGAAACAATATGTGAAAAAGTCACAATATGTTGAATCGTTTGGTTTAGCATAAAAGCATATGTGTTTCGGGGTTTCCAATTTTTGCTTGCAATAGTTAAAAAGGTTTTCAACCTTCTCTGGTAAAGGTTGGTTGTTGTTATTCTTCTGTTTTGCATAAGGATGACAACATAATGATATTTCGGTATCAATTTTCCCTGGAAGAAGATGCAAACATATTGGAGAAGAGGATGCAAAATTTGAGGTAACGACTTTGTTAGTTAATAATTTTCTGTTTAAATAAAGCCAGAGTTTATTGCGTATATTTATTGCTTTTGCTTAACAAAATTTCGGTACAATTGATGTTTTATTCCATTATTTGTGTATGGATGTGTGTGTGATTCAATTATTTCCGGTTAAGAAAAACTATTGTTATCTTGCTTTATTGTTTGGTATCAATCGTTTAGGCTTACAAAAGTTCGGTGCAATGGCGGTACTTTAATGTCTATGTTGTTTCAAATTTTCAATTGCTTCCGGTTGAGGTGAATGATTATGCAAGTTGATTTATTTGGTTTGTATGAATTGTTTATGGCTTAACGAAAGAAAAGGTTTACGGGGTGAATTGTTTAGTCCAATTCGATTAGGATAAGAGAAACAAAGTTAATTCTTATCTTAGTTAGACTTATCAAAGTGGAGGTTTCGGTTATTCAAGTCTAATCGAATGCCTTAACAAGAAATACTAGTTAACTAAACTAGTACTTGTCTTGTTTAAAAGTGAAAGGTCTAAGTTATATGGATAATTAGAACCTGATGAGAAAAATAGAGTTATCTTTATTTTGGTCTTATCGAACAAGCGATTGTATTTGTATAATCGGTTTAGCAAAGGAACTAAGGTGCTTAGTCGATTTTTGGTTTGCTAAACTATTAGATAAATTGCTTCGGGCAATTGTTTCCTTGGTAACATATCAAAACAAAATTACTTTGTAGTTTCGGTTTTGATATTGGTTATCAAAGATGGTGTGAGGAACCCTCGTGCTTAACTCTATATGTTGCAAGTCTTGTGAGATTTGTAAGATCATTTTGGTTTGTCCTTTATTTGCTCGTACCTTAGTCATTTTGTGACAAAAAGGGGAAGAAATATATGGAGTAAACAAGTGATACTTGGTTTTGATTCATATTGATTGGTATCACTAAGGGAAAGGACATTTGTGCTTAAACGTTTATCTAACGAAAGAGTAAAGCACAGACTAAGGGGAGTAGCATATCATATGATATTTGTAGTTATATGGACTACAAAGGAATAACAAAGACGCTGGATTGATAAAAATCTACCTATCTTATCTTTAGGAGGAGTATTAGCTTTGTTATTATAATGTCAACAACGGCATTTATGAATTGAATGTATACAAAGTTATTGTGTTGTTGAATCGGGAATCAAGCGTATGTGTAATGAATTCTTGTAATTTGTTTATCCATGTGATGTAAGAGTTTTGTCACTAAAATTTACAAAAGGGGAGATTGTTAGAGCACAGCTCGGTTGAACCCACCAAGCGTTGGTATGTCAAGTTTGGTTGTCATATTTTAGTGAACCAAAACTCATTTAAAGAGTCGCTTGATTATGTACTAGAGTCAACTTCGTATAGGTTAGCTTGAAAGTATTAGGATATCAGACATTACAAGTATTACGAAGACTTGAAGAAGTGCAGAAGTAAGGAGCTACAACGACAACATCATACTTCCACTTGAGGTTAGTGATATTTGACTTGAACTGTTTTATTCCCTAACGTATCTTTCAATTCGTGCATATTGAAAACATAACTGCATGAAGCATGAATGATTACACTCTAGTTAGACGTAGTATTAAGATATACAATACGAGGTTTATTGCTTAACCATTAACTTTGAATATAAGACATCGACATAATCGTATGAATGGTATTGTGATTATGTATGGGTATGAGGTGAAGATTTCATCCTAGGAAATAATGTTTTACATTCGCTTAAAGGAAGTAAATTCATAAACTTGTTTTGTGAATCGAAAGGGAAATCGCCAGGCTTATTGGTATTGTTATTCATTGCATATCTTTTGAACTACCAATATGCGTGGTTAGTATAACCGCTCATGACTTGCTTATTTTCTTGGTAAAACTATTCACAAAGACCTGACTTTTGTATTGGTATGACTTTTATTAGTGAAACCGATCTTAAGTAATCACCTGAGATGGTATGATCGATTTAGTGTTATTGGTATGACCAACTCTAGGAAAAGGGGAACTGATCCTAGTATGAGGTGCAACCTATCACAAGAGGGGAATCGATCCTTGTATGAGGTGCAGCAAGTTTCTAGATATTGGGAACTGATCCTATGAACATGTGCAACACGTTTTTACACACTGGGAACTGATCATATGGACATGTGCAACAAATACAAGTTAGATACCATATATATGTGGGAACCGATCCTAGTACCTAGTCAATCGAATTTTTGGAAAGCTAGTGTGACTAAATCTAGTACTCATATGGAGGTAGAACCGAAATTTGTTTTGGTAGAACCGTGAAACCCATGATTGGTGATTGAGTGTTCTTGATCAATCAAATAGTTCTTGGAAGTCGGATGAACCAATTCTAAACTTGTTTGGGAGTGTGGCAAATCGATTCTAAGATAGTAAATATGAAAGATGATTTAATAAGTTAAGATGTCGACATAGTTTGAACATGTGCAGTAACGCTTATCTTTTATTGTTCAAAGATATTCCTTAATAGCTAAAGGAAAAAATCCCGGATCGAAAAATAAGTTGAGAATCTTTTAGTTAAGGTTTTTAATTTTATTTTTGGAAAATGAAAATTAGTAATGTGCATTTACTAATTGGAGATTTTCTAAGAGATTTTCAGTCAATGTTTGGACAAAGCATTTCCAGGAATTATGAAAACCGAATCTGGAATATATTGCATATCTTGAGAATATTTTTGGTTTTGGAAATTCCTTGGTGTCCAAACTTCCTTGTCTATAAATATCAAAGTTTGCATTTCTAGCAAACTAATCCTCGGAGCCAGCAAAACTACCTAGTTGTGTTGTTACTGGTGGAGCCGCCTATTCGGAGAGGAAAGTAACCTAATTAGGCGAAATCTCTTACGGCCGCTAGGTTTAAAGATTTATTTGGGATTGAGAAGCTCTATTAGTACCGTTGGTGGGAAACTAGATAATTGCGGTTTATTATTAGTTTTCTATTGATTTTATTGACTAACGGTTGTTGAACTTTGATTGCACCTAGTTTGTTTGTGCTTGAGAATCTTCTATTCTGATATAAGATTCACTCAAACTAGATCGAAGTTTCGACGGGGATCTTTAGACTGTTTGTATATCTAAAGACGTCTTGTGATAATCCATTGTTAACAGACTCCGTTCTGTGCGTGATTGATCACAAGAGATTCAAGTTGATTGTGTGCATGTATTTATTAAAGATCTAAGAAGATTTGAAGACGAAGAAGATTTCTGATTTGGGTTCATAATCTTTGGTGTGCACAATACTTGTTTCGGTTAAAGAGGATCCAACTATAATCAGTTTATCCTTGTGGTAGATTGGATTGATTAGTTGAGTAGATCGGCATCAATACGTTTCTTTGTGATTAAAAGTATTAATTGCAAAATCTTAACAATTACTTTGGTAGTTGTTGATAAGATAGATCTAAGGACTCGACAAAGGAGTTTATTGTGATAAACGGAAGAGCCTTTTTGTCGAACTCACATCACTTGGTTGAAAAGAGTTGTTACCAAATAGATTCGTTGTTCCTTTACTGTTTGGAATACAAACCAAAGGAATTGTTCCAAGTACGTGACTTATTACAAGCTGGAGGTGTGGGAATACGAGACAAAACTAGGTGAACTATAGGTTTAGTTGCTTGGTCTCAACTATACGAAGTTGGTTTGATTTTGTATAACGGCTTAATCCCGAGAGTATTCAATTCGGACAAGGTCCGGGTTTTTCTCGCATTTGCGGTTTTCTCGTTAACAAAATCTTGTTGTGTCTTTTACTTTTCTATTTCCACAATTATAATTGTTTTTATTAATTAGAAGTAAAATACACAAACGTTAATTCCTATTTACTTGATAGTAATCCTATTGTGTTTGGTTAAGCCGGACCTTTTATCAAGTAAACATACTTCGTTGTTGTATTGTCTCGATCTCGTATCCATAGACGATCAGACGAAGTGTGAACCGATCAGTTGTATTGTCTCGACTCAGTCCATAGACAATCACTTTCGGAGAAAGGACTTATAGGTGGAAAAGTTTTAGATTGAGGTATATTTGGGTACCCTCGTCTTTTCAATAAGAACAAACCTCACTATTTATAGACCAATGTAGTTTGGACACCAAGGAATTTCCATAACCAAAAATATTCTCAAGATATGTAATAAGCACCAATATTCGGTTTTGTCTAATTCCAACCAATATCCAACTGTAATACCTAAATCCCTCATGGATGACAACTCAATATTGTATAGCATACATGTATATTTTACTAATATATCTTCCAGAGATATCTTTTACTTGCTGGAAAAATAAAACATATATATTCAAAAATATTAATAGAAGATTCTTAAACATTTTGGTTCGGGATCTCACCTTGAGTATCAAGGAATATCTTTGAACGATAAGAGATAAGTTTTTACACATGTTCAAATTACTTACTATGTTGACATCTTGAACTTTCCTATTTAATAAACACATGGCAAAAATCACATAAACCCTAAAGAATATGTGAAAGGAAATAGGATTTTGCTATAGGGATCGGTTCTAGCTAGAGATCCCTAATAGGGATCGATCTGCTATATATTCCCTATAGGTAGGGATCGGTCCCGTTATAGATCTCCAATATGAATCGGACCACCAATCCCATTGATTCTTTTCAACTTCTAAACAAGTTCCACAAGTCTACTTCCTTAAACTCGTATAATTAAACATAGTTTTCTAGGTATAGAATCAATCCTAAGTTCAATACACAATCTAGTAACAAGTTACAAAGATAGTATATATGTATAATTACTAACGCAAAAGATAACCGTTATACTTCGTAATTCAATATACCAAAGTTGTGATACAACTTGTATATAAGATGATCAAATCTCTAATACTAGAGTTCTTATATATAACTTCGCATATTATATTTTCAATCTAAACGACTTGAAAGTAACATAGATAGAAATCGAAACAAGTAAAATCTTGTATTACTAATCGATAAGCACGTATGTGCTACATTTTATACCCATATTTATATTAGTTATGACTCGATATTTTGCTAATAATATTATTTTAGTACTTTTGTATAAAGTACAAGTGAATCCATCCACCGGTACAATAAACGGCTAAAACTGGGCTTATACCCATAAAATATGAATCTTGGAGTTAATGGAATGACTGTATGCGGCGAAAGCAAAGGACCCAAGCTCGGCTTTGATATCATTCCGAGAGGAATTTTGACAAAGGCTACAATACAATGAGGGATTATACAACTTGGGTAACTTTTTATTTTTTCCAAAGGCAGGAGGTAGATTTCATTATGGACACTAGTGCTGACATGAGGAAGTCAAAGAGGAAGGTATACTTTTTATTCCATTTTTGGAAAGTCAAAGTAAGAGATATGTAGGACGAAAATGATTGTTTGTACCAGGAGAAAATCCCGCAGCTAAATCCGTGTGAGGAGAGGTGGGTTCCACATCATGCCCATTCCTGATCTAATGCTAGGATCGCTCCCAATCTAGCCATTGTATTCCTCCCGGGATTTTGACGGTATTAATCACGGTCAACGTAGCATCACTCAAGAGATAGGAAATCACGTTCATGCATGCAAATTTGTTATCACCACCCACATGATATTCTTCCCTTATTTGGTGGGTTTTTATTGAGCAACAGATAATTGTCTCATAAAGACAAAATGCTCTAACGTGGTGAGTTGGAAACACACCATTATATTACCACTATTGCATATATATATATATATATATTTATTTATTTATTTTTATTTATTTATTTATTTTTGAAACAAGAGATGTATTGATTAAGTTTGTAGTTTACAACTTGTGCATCTTCCGAATTTGACATAGAATATTTTCATGGGTAGATATTAACCAAACACTACTAAGACAAGAGACTCTAGCATACTTTGCCAATATGTACGTAACTTTATTTTTTTCTTTGGGTACATAACTGCATTGCCAAGAATTATTATTAGAGAAGATTCTTTTGATATCCAAGAGCAAATTTCGAATTCTCCAGTACACGTTGGTTCTGTCTTTGTTAATTGCATCTACTACAATTTGCGAATCTAGCTCAAAATGAACTTTCACTAGTTGCATCTCTTTAGCCCACTTGACAGCTTCCCATAAACCTTTAAATTCTACATGCTCTGGACTCCACGCAGCTTCTAAGTAGATGCATTTGGATCCCCTATGCGTACTTGCAAAATCACGCACTATAAGACCAATGCCTCCAGTTTTATAATCATAATGGAAAGAACCATCAACATTTATTTTGAAAGTATCAAAAGAAGGGGGACTCCAGTGAAGATTAGCTCTACACTGTCTAGGAACTTGTATAGACAATCTTGTAGGTTTTTTTTGTAGAAGATCAATTTCTAGCTTGCATCTGTGAATTATTGAATCTAGAGTGATCTTCAAACCCTTGAAAACAGAGTCGCATCTTGTTGTCCATAAACACCAGGCTACTATTGCTATTTTGCAGATTTCTTCTTGTTGGATCTGATTAGTTGAGAGTTTATCAAACCAGCTGGAGAACCAGGCTACCATATTTGCATATATATTATTTCCCCATTCATAAGGAGAAATAAATGCTTCCAAGAAAGGGAAGATAAGCCGATATACATCTATGCTAACAACAACAACAACAACAACAACAGCAACAAGGGGAGAGGTCGGTTTCGAAGTCTTGTTCTTCTTGGTTCTTTTTGGGTATGTTGTTGGTGATTGGGAACAATAAATAGGAAGAGCCGCCGTGAAGGTTTTTGGTGTGATATCAAGAGAAAAGATAGAGATATTATTATTTCCGGGTGATAACGGTTATTAGTTTAATCTTTTTCTTTCTCTTATAATTTTGATGGGTTTTAAGAAATCCATAGTCATGATTTAATAGTTTTGTAACTAGGGTTCATGGGGAAAACTACTTTAGCATAGACCATAATGAAATAAATTGGTATTATTTTGGTATTAGGCTATAAAAATGAATTTTGAAGTCTATAATTACGTTTATCGACTTTATTAGAATATGAGTTGTTGCACACCGGCTTTCTTTGATACAATAGCCTAAGTTCATAAATGCATATAGGTTGCAATTTTATTTGTTAGTGTTTGATAATCCATGCTTAGGTTAAATCATTTGATGGATGATGCTTAAACGATGCAAATGAAAATTGTGAACCTATAAAATATGTTTTCGATAATTCCCTCGTCATTATAATTTGATAGGTCATGCTTAGAGAATTTGATGGGCTATACTTAGGAGATGCGAGTATATGGTCGGAAATTATAACAATAATAGGTGTTGCAATAGAACAAAGATACATACATAATTGGAATTTTAATTCTTTTCGGTGTTGAATTATAAATAGTAGTGGAATCCATAGACCCAGTTACCGTCTCTCTTATTATATTTTGATTAGTTTTATTGTTTTTCTTATTTGAAATCATTTTCTAAAACCCAAAAATATTGTTCTTGGTTAGTTGATTGAGAATATTGATTATTGGTATTTCCACCGCTTCCGTGGGTTCGACCCGTACTTGCCCATGTCTACTAGTTAGACACCGTGCGATTGCGGTTTATTATATACTAGATCTTAACCCGTGCCGTAACGGCACGGGATGTTTTTTCTCTAATACGATATTGTTCACATTCCTCTTGCTTCATTTTATTCGTGAGTAATTATTTTGATATTCAAATAGGTTTTGGGAAACAAAATGGGTTACCTGATCTTTTTATTTTTACTTAAGCATGTTATTCCAATTTATTATCTGGACGGAGTAATAATGTTGTGCCAACATGAAAATAAAATAAAAAATACAGTAAATAAAATTTTTCCCCATTTATTGTTCCATCATACCATAATTTCAAACTTCAAAAAGAATATTTCATCTAACAATACATATACCTGAACTGGCAATCCAACTCCATGATGTTTATGAATACATTTGTTCCAAATTATTGATAACTAAGGCTCTAAGGAGTGAAGCAAAAACCCATAATATTTTCCCTACTATAGATAAACAAAGTATTTATTTATTTTTGCAAATGTGAGAGTTATAAAAATGAAGAAACCCTTGGCTATTGGAAGGATGAGATATACACATGTGAGTTGAAAAATAAACTTATAATAGTAAATCAAAACATGTGTAAGATTCTTTCTCAATCATATTGATAACATAAAATTGAAGAAATTCGTGGATAAAAAGATTTCACACCAACTATGCTAAGTAGTGCATGAATGACGCTCTCACATCTAGTGTTACTCAAGTAATTTGGAGTTTTAAAGAGCATAGTCATATTGATATTTGTATCTACATAAATGCAACTAACCTTAGAAGAAAAATTATTAGTTTCAAGGTAGAGCCGACACAAACTTGTCGCCTTCAATGTATAGAACAACACTGGGTTTAATCGGCCTTGAGATTAAACAAATACCCCAACATTAGTCAAATAATGTCTACAAATACGGGATCGAAACAAAGTGCTAACGGGAAAAATGAGAGACTAACATCAGTGCTACAAAGAAAATACCCTATATGTATCAAAGTTTGTTAACCAAACATGTATTCAAATTAAAAAGTCATCAACTTAACACAAAAATATAAAAGAACCCAAGTTAAATCAATACTTGCATAAACAAAACTTATAAGAGAATTTTGTAATTATTAAATACCTTTAAAATCACTATTAGAGATTTAATTGCATGCCTCGTTAAAAACTACGGTAGGACGAAATCACCAGATTAATCTGTAGAAAATTCACTGGATATGTAGCAATTTAGAGAAGTTTACACTGGTAGTGATGCGTTCCATCTAAGTGTTGTTCGATTGATTACTTTTTTTAGAAGGTTTCGGTTTTCATCGGAGAAACCGAGAGGGAGCTTTTCATTATATTCATTATCATTCACAAATCCAAGACCAACTCGCCCTCTGCTTATGGGATCTCAATACAACCTTAGATATATCTATTGGACGGAGAAACCTTGATACTAAATATGTAGTTTTTAGTGTTATTTATTATATAACGTGACATCCAAATATTTTTTTCTTCTTCTTAATTTTCATGTATTTTAACCGAGTTTATATTAGCATTAAGACGATCAACCACATTTCTAATTTATAGTGTTATCCTTTTGTAGCAGCACATAATTAACATAGTCAATTACTACTCATCAATACCGGCCAGTACCACAAACCATCAGATATCACTTCTTTCTCCACCACCACCATTTTCCATCCCTCGTAGAATATTGGGCACACTTATAACTTTTAATCCCACACATCATGTATAAAGTTTAGATTTAACAAACTTAGGTCGTCAATTAATTTTCAACCAAATGTTTTTTGTTAATACTGAAAATCATGCGTATTTAACGGTTACCAAAGGTAGCAAAGTGGTACCAAAAACAACCATTTTGTCTTATATGATTTGGTATCATCCCAAAAGTATTGGTTATCCGCCTTTATTGATCGTGTCAAAAACAACCAACTATACTTTTCACAATATAATGTTACCCGTCATGTATATTTTTTTTTTTTTATTCAAAAAGAAAAAACCAATACCACCGCCATTAAAACCATCCAGCGCCACTATTTCTTCCACCAAAACTGATGTTACCTCCTCCACCACTTAGTAACACCTTCCACCATTTCCACCACTTACTTCTTCCTCTACTACCACCACCACCACTAATATCTATTGAAATAATTTTTGTCAAAATTATTATTTATTAAGGGAGATATGTATTAATATTAATTAAGGGACATTTATGATGTAAAATTAATAAATCATTTATCATGAGAAATTAATGAGACATCAATTAATAAAACACTTATACTAATCAATATTTAAGTTGAACAAACCATCACCATAGATTTATCTTCTCTCTAGACAAATCACTTATACTAATTAATAAAACACTTATAATAATTAATATTTAAGTTGAACAAACAACCACTGTTGATTTATCTTTTCTATCAATTCCAACCAAGGTGGAACAATGGTTAGAGGCCACTCTTATGACACAATAGGTCATGAGTTCGAACCTCCCCGTTATAATTTTTGAAATTCCATATCTTGACTTGAGTATTCATTTTTAATTCATAATATTGGAATGAACACCGCATGTGCGAGTTGTAGGGGGTGGTCAGGAGAACCACAACCCTTGATTTATCTTTCCTACGGACAAATCCTGACCACCACTCAGACAGGCAAACTTAGCCTAGCTTTGTTTTGTATTCTTGATAGGGTTTTCTGAATCCTATCACTAACCTTGAGTAGAAGGATGATGTGTTCGTTGTTGTCGTCTTCAAAGGAATACTTGTATAGCTCAACATTTCTAGACTGCCTAGTCTAACCTAACGAATTTGGCTCTAGTAATCTAATCAAGCGACCTTGAGTTTTGGAACTAAAATATGACGACCAATCTTGACATACCAATGCTTGGCGGGTTCAACCAGGCAATGTTATAACACAGAGCACAACATGAGCGATATTTCTCTAACTACTGGAGAAGGATTTCATGGGCATTAATACCAAATATTTATTTCTCTTCTCGCTAGTTACGAACAAAGAAGTTAAAAATAATGATCTTAATGTTAGAGGCACTAAGAAACATTACTTCTACCATAAAAAGAATCACCGATAAAAATTATTCTCTAGGCCATTTACGAACAGACAACGATACGACTCAACATAAATTATATATCTTCTCTATCCATGTAGGAACGTAGAGATTAAATTTATCAATCTTAAAAACTAGTTAGATCAAGCACAACTGGGTTTGGTAGTAAGGATGTTTGGAAAAATTATCATTTACGAGAGAAATATTTATCTAATTTTAACAATAATAAAATTATTTCCATGAACACTGCAACAACAAATGAGAAGCGATGTAAGTTGTGGAAAGTTAATGGAATTTGGCAAGGTATATAGACAGTTATATGAATAAAAACAAGCATAACATGTCCGTTGTGAAAACGACAACGGTTATAATGAGGGAGACGCTTACTGCATTGACCGAATAGTTTTAAGTTTGCTTCAATTAAATGTAATAGTTAGTTTTTAAGTTAGTTTTAGTTAATGTAGTAGTTAGTTATGTTGGGAATTACACCACAAACTCTTTAGATCTTTAGGGTAAACGAAGAATAACCAATACACCAAGAGATACGATAAACACTTAATCAATCACACAGGACACAAATTTGCGTGGAAAACCCCAAATCGGGTGAAAACCACGGACAAGAACACAATTTATTCAATTAACCGCAAGGATGATTACAAAGAAGACTCTCACCTTTTCTCACATCTCTCACCTTTTGCCTAGAACAAGAAACTCACAAAGAGACCAAAAACCTAGCTTTAGTTTCCCCACTCTTAAGAAGAACTCTTCTCTACTATGTAAATAACTCTCCTAAGGACCTCTATGTATAGTAGACACCTCTTGTTCCCCAAGTAACCCGTTTCCTAATCTGATTTAGGAAACCATCCTCAACTGGGAATGTCTAACCTAATTAGGAAATAGGTCCTCAATTAAGAATCCATACTAAACAGGAAAACTACCATAAATAAAGAACTTCTACAATTTCTAAATCTAGACAACTTCTAACAAGTTATGCAGAACTTAAATGTAATAGCTAATAGCTTTCAACTTATCCTACAATTTAAATAGTCCAACGTTGGCGCAAAGTTTTTCTTTAAATCTTCTTTCAAATTACATAAATTAATTAAAATTATTAATACAAAATAACATTTAAAATGTTAAATGTCGAACAAAACTTCAGTTGGACGCGCTTTCAGCAGCGTCAGGATCCATATAAAGCCCAAAGATGCATCCACGGTCAGATCTTGGGTCGATCAGACTCGAAATAAATTTGATAATTGTGGACAGGTACCGTATGCCAGATAATATCCCTGAGTGTAGTTATGATTTTTGATGGTTAAATTGCAATTAAGAGCGAGTTTATGCTTTAGATCTTCAAACAATTGTAATTTATGCAAAACACCGATGCCATTTTGTGAACAAGGAAGCCCAGAAAAACATGCCAAATCAAACAATTCTAAGTAGCCAAAGCTTCCAAAATTACAGTTGGTTTTGGGTTTTGACCCTTATAATAACCTCGCTCATTCAACAAAACATCCCCGCCACACCCAATACATGCAATCAAGACTACCTAACATTCTTGGAAAATCCACTTTTATGTTATCCTTAATATTTGAATGAGTCTTCTAGTCAATATAGACAAAAAAAAGTTGACTATTTTTTCACAAAATATTAAGAGATACTTGAATGCAGCTTTTTTGTCGATGTGAATGTGCTCATCGGTGGCATTCTTTGGTATACCATAACATAATATTAATAGGGTTGCATTGAGCTTTTTTTTAGGATTATATCCTTGTACATTTCATGCATCATACTGATAATTAAATAGAGGTTGAAAAGGAGAGGGTACCAAGTACACCACCAACTTTTTCGTTCGGCAACCTGTATGGACAAAACCTAATGCAATTGAAAGTATACCAACTTAAGGATCCTTAACAATATGTAAATAGAGTTTATATTTGCATCTCTTTTCAATTAGTATGTATAGGCTAAGGAGTCCGTGAATATGATTGTTAAGAAGAGTACTTGGACGATCTCAAAAATCAATATCCAAGATCAATATATTCGTACCCAAATAATCAAATAGTGTTAGAGCATAGCTCGGTTGAACCCACCAAGCGTTGGTATGTCAAGTTTGAGTGTCATATTTTAGTGAATCAAAACTCAATTAAAGAGTCGCTTGATTATATACTAGAGACAACTTCGTATAGGTTAGGATAGAAAGATTAGGATAATGAGACATACAAGTATTACTCAAGACTTGAAGAATGTGAAGAAGTAACAAGCTACATCGACGACATCATCCTTCCTCTTGAGGTTAGTAATATTTTGACTTGAACTGTTTCATTCCCAATTATATTTCAAGTCGTGTTATATTTAAAACATAGCTCGAAAGTCTGTAAATGATATACTCTATAGTAGACATAGTGTTAAGGAATTAGAATACGAAGTATAACGCTTATCTTTTAAACTTCGTATATAAGACATCGACATAATCGTTTGAATGTTATTGTGATTATGTGTATGGGTAAAGGTGGAGATTTCATCCTAGGAAACAATGTTTACATTTGTTTAAAGGAAGTACATTCATGAACTTGTTTTATGAATCGAAAGGGAAATCGCTAGGCTCATTGGTATTCTTATTCATTGCATATCTTTGGATTACCAATATGTGTGAGTTAGTAGAACCGATCATAACTTGTTATGTATCTTGGTAAAACTAGTCACAATGCTGACTTATGTATTGGTATGACTTTTATTAGTGTAATCGATCCTAAGTAATCACCTTAAATGGTATGATCGATATTTGTAATCGGTATAACCGATCCTGGTAATTGGTATGACCGGTCACAAAAGAGTTGTAATCGATCCTTGTAATTGGTGTAACCGGTCCTGGTAATTGGTGTAACTGATCCTAGTGACTAGTATAACCGATCACAAGCAATACCATGAGAATATGGTAATCGATCCTGGTAATTGACGTAACCGATCCTGGTAACTGATGTAACCGGTCCCAATAACCATATTAAGGTAGAACCGATCCTTGTGTTTGGTAGAACCGTAAACCCGTGATTAGTGTATTGATATTTGATCAATCACATAGTTCTTGGAAATCAGATGAACTAGTTCTAACTTGTTTGGAAGTGTGGTATAATCGGTTCAAAGATTGTAAATATGAAAAAGGATTTACAAAGAATAAGATGTCGATATACTTTGAACATGTTTTGTAACTTTATCTTTTATTGTTCAAAGATATTCCTTAATAACTAAATGAGATCCCAGACCGAAATAAGTTGGGAATCTTTTAATTAAGGTTGTTAATTTTATATGCTTTTAATTACCAGCAATTAAAATGCATATCTCTGGAAAATAAAAATTGGTAATGTGCATTTACTAATTGGAGATTTTCTAGTAATATTTTGTTAATATTGATGAGCATTTCAGGAATTATGGAAACCGATTTGGAAATATATTGCATATCTTAAGAATATTTCGATTTTGGAAATTCCTTGGTTCCAAACTTCCTTGGTCTATAAATACCCAAGTTTGTATTTCGTGCAAACTATCCTAAGAGCTTGACAAAACTACCTTGTTGTGTTATTCTTGGTGGAGCCGTCTATTCGGAGAGGAAAATACCTAATTAGACGAAATCTCTTACGATTTGCTCGTTTAAAGACTTATGTGGGATCAAGAAGCTCTACGAGTACCGTTGGTGGGAAACTAGATAATTGCAATATTATTAGTTTTCGATTTGATTTGATTTGATTTGATTTGATTGACTAACGGTTGTTCAACTTTGATTGCACCTAGTTTGTTTATTCTTGAGAATTTTCTCTTTCGATATAAGATTCACTCAAACTAGATCAAGTGTCGACGGGATCTTTAGAGCTGTTTGTAGATCTAAAGACGTCTTGTGATAATCCATTGTTAACATACTCCGTTACGTGCGTGATTGATCACAAGAGATTCAAGTTGTTAAATGCAGGTGTTTATTGAAGATTAATAAAAATTTGAAGACAAAGAAGATTTCTTATTGGGTTCATAATCTTTGGTGTGCACAAAACTTGATCGGTTGGGATCCAACTATAATCGGTTTATCTTTGATAGATTGATTGATTAGTTGTGTAGATCGGCATCACTATATAGTATCTTGATAGATCCTATTTTTGATTGGAAAATCTAAACTCTGCTACTTTAGTAGTTGTTGGATGGATAGATCTAAACCCGACAAATGAGTTTATTGGATTAAACAGAAGAGCCTTTGTATAACTCATATCACGAGATAGAATTGAGTTATTACCGAACAGATTTGTTGTTCCTTTACTATTTGGAATACAAACCAAAGGAATTGTTCGTGCGTGCAATTATTGAATGTCGGAAGCGCCAGGATACTGAAGAAACTAGGTGAACTATAGGTTTAGTTGCTTGGTCTCAACTATACGAAGTTGGTTTGATTTTGTATAGCTGACCGGTTGTCAGCCGACACAAATATAAATTACACTTTCTTACTACTCAAAATATATAATGAAGCAAGGGCAAGAAAGGATCGTTCCCCTGAGAGAGGACTAGGTTGTCAATATGATTCGGTTTCCTATAAGTAACACGGGATTTTCTGATTGTGTAAAATAAAAATAAACAAAAAGCAAAACAATAAAAAGTAAACACGCAAATCAAGAATGAGAAAGTATTGGTCATGGATTTCGTCTTCAATCACAAACATGTTTTCAACACAATAACTAGAATTGATATTTTAATCTCAACTTTTATCAAAGGCCCTAAGATACCTTGATCGCAAGAATACCCCGCTAATCTCCTCTTGTCATCAACAAACACATTAAAAGATGCGAATATGAATTCTATCTAAAAGAACAACCTAACGTGTAAAAGCATTAATCAAGTTTAATTCCATATATGCGTTAAGTTCTATGAAATCAAGGCCAATCAAAGCAATCGAACGTGTAAAAGCACTAATCCGATTTAACAAAGGTTATGGTTCACATAAGATCATAAGAATATATCACTACAAACTATAATCTTATTTATGCTACTTGCAATCGTGGAATTATCACTTTTGCGTATAACAACCTAATCTAGCAATAAAGATGAAAGCAAACTCAATCGATTCGCGACTCGACCAAACACGCATTCAAATCATGTAACAATATTAATAGTGAATCATAAACGATAATATGAGAGAAAACTAATTTATCATATTAAAACCCATATTTGGAAATCCAACTTATTCCATAACCAAAAGAAAACTCTAGCTCATATTCATGGAGTTCATAACAAGAAGAAAGAGAAGTTTCATGTTTCTAAACCCTAGTACAAAAGTAGAGGCAAAAAGAATAGATAATAAAAAGATCTATCAAAAGTTGTAGAATTCTTCTTTTTATAGCTTTTCCTCCCTTCCAAAATTAGGTCTTCAAAGCCCAAAGTCCAAGTGGTCCACCAAGCCCATGTTTGTGCAAATACCCGTGTGAAAATATGACCCAAAAGAGGTCGCCGGAAATCTGGTATTATGTCCGGAAATTGGCCGGAAGAGTCATCGGAAAATATCTCGGGTGACCGGCAAAGTCCACCCGGTCACCGGATCGGCGAGTCAACGCGGCGGGTCGGCTCGGTCAACTCGGTCCAGATCACCGAGTCAAATCGGGTCGATGAGTCAGAATCACTAAAATTTGAGTTAAATTGGCCAGATGTGCCATTGCACAGCGAGAACTTGTGCAAGACAATCATTATGCATCACCACTCCTTGGCATGCGGCCATCTTGCTATCATTGTGCATCCCCGCAATCGATGAGCGAGAGAACCACCTTCCATTTGAAAACCGCAGACAAACCCAACAAAGACATAACCACCGCCACACTAAACCGCAACTCCATTCAACACCTTCAGCTCACACCTCAAACAGCAACACCAATTCCAATATTCTCCAGTCCCAGCACCAGAGTCTATCCTTGCATCTCAGCTCAATATCAAACCTTCTTGTTCTTGTTCTCAACTAATGCCAGAAACTCGACCCATTCCTTCCTATTGCACTGCCTCCTTTGCTTGCACTGCAACACCAGCTGTAAACCTCCTCAGTTCAAAGCAACAGCTCTATCTCCCCTGCAACATTTCATTACCACACAAAGCCCCAGATCCTAACCAAATCAGATCACAAGACACCGCAACAAAGACAACCCATCGGTGCTTCTGTGCTTGCACTTGGTTGCACACAGCTCAGACCTAACTATACTCATTGCAAACTCCCCAGTGTAACCTGCAATTTCCATTTCCTATAGCTTCAGCTCAACTACATCCACTTACTTTCCAAAGATACTACATCGGTTCTAGGCAAAACCTTAACCACTTGCCACTCGACTTCACATTCCCCGGCACCGGTCCCTTGATTTCTCTGTCAAGCCAAGCATGACCCATCTCTCCAATTGATTGCAAACCTTCAATTCTATGTCCAAATCGAATCCCTTGTATTCAAATCAATACCAATGCAAACTCACCCATCCAACTCGGTTTACGGTTCTCTCCATTTCGAAACATTCCGCCGATGCCTTACCGCAACAAAACCCGCACTACCTCAACCCACTCACTGCAATGCACAGCTTTGCTCCCTGTAGCTCAATTCAAACTCAACAAACCCCTCAAGCACAACTGCAACAGCATTTTCACCATTTCCTGCAATACCTTGCACCAGAATGATGGCAGCACCATCATCACCACTACATTCTCTATAGCTCGGATAATCACCGCAATCTCAACCTAAGGCCTTCAAGTCTTCTTATCTAATTTCAACCCTAATTGCAGAACCCACATTTCATGGCTACAGATCAAACAACCTCCACCTACAGCTGCATTCCACTCTAACTTCATTACTTATTCTGTCACATAGCAGTACCTCCATCCCTGGCTTCAGTTGAGCTGCAATTCACAGCCAGCATCAAGCATTCATAGCAATGTAACCTTCTTTGTCATAAGCTCAAAGCAACCAAAACCTGCAATATCAACTCGATGCACACTAAGTCACGAGGCTTATCACCTGCAAATGCCATTTCTTCCCTTCTTCTCACTCAAGACCACCACCAACAAACTCAATTCAACTCCCCCGAATCTCAATACCACCAGCAGCCATTATTCGGTCAACACCATTAATGACCAACATACACAAAGAAAGATCATCAATTTAGTTCAACTCACTCATCGACACACACATTGCACCTGTTGCTTCCCCGAGTTCATCCCTGTTCATTCTATTCACCTGCATTGAGTTCTTCTCATAGAAAAACCCTAATTCTCGTTTCACCCAAGTTTGACACTTAAATCACCGGTTTAATCGAACCCGTCTACAATTTCATCTTCTCTTCTCTATTTCAGATCGATTTCCATCATCAATTTCATCCGAATCTCTCGATTTCACCAGAGAATCAACCCATCTGCTTTTCTCTCTTATTTTCAGGTGGAACAGAATGAGGTGAATGGAAGAAACACCTCTCTCGATTTAGGGTAAAAGAGGATTAGGGTGCTAACAAAGACACCCACCTTCGGATAAGGGCCACCCATCCGGCAACCCCTTAACCACAAGCTGGCTCTATTTAGTACTCCTCCCAATAGAGTTGCCCCTTAACCTTTGGTTTGGTTCCCAATAGCATGTGAAATGACACTTTGCCCCTTTTCGCCTCAATTTGGGTGATTTCCGCTTCTTTTCCTCCGTGCGACTCTGCAATACCTAATAACTCAAAAACACGCGTAAAGTACATAATTCACAAGAAAAATAACAAAGAAAGCGTAACTACTAGATAGTAAATTAGGTGTTTTAGACACCTATCAGATTCCCCACACTTAGACTTTGCTAGTCCTCGAGCAAATCAAACAAAACAATTCAAAAGAAATACATACAGCTCCGTGTCGTCGAGGCTACGGTCACTTTTAGCATAAATAACAAGCCTTTAAACCCCTAGGTGTCCCTAGTGGACGAGTTATAGTCTCGTGAGGGTTTACTAGAGATATACCCACAAAACCTACTTTTCCAACTTACTAGTTCTCCGTAATGATAGCATCCAACGCGCTAAAAAAGACATAGAAATTCTGCACACTAGTCATAAGAATTTAGACACATAAATGAACACAATCTCATTCTTAAAATTTGAGAGAGAAATAACCATCCCTTCTCGACATAAATTCGGGTTCGGAGTGATCGAAGTCTCGACTCGCCTCACAAGAAAGGGTTTTATGATATTGCTCTCAATAATAAACAACTTTTTATGGGTCACACATGTGTCCAGGTAGGAATGAAGATAGAATCTGCGACACGTTGAATGGTAGGAAGGTAAAAACCCTCCGAAGTATTTTGAAAACCCACATCTTTTATAATTTTTGAAAACCCATTTTTCCGACGATCTCTTGAAAGGAAATCAACCACTTAACGAAGGTGGGAATATGCTTACTTACCTCGTATCTTTCGGCGTGCATCTAGCACCACTCTCACAAACATCCATAGAAACGTCTTCGGTCTTCTATCGGTGTCTTCATCTTCGATCTCCGGTCTTCAACTCTTGATGATAACTCTTGAACTTCATAGAATCTTGACAATATAACTCTTTCCTCTAATTCCTTGTCACTTGAAACTTCATTATAGATATTCCTTCTTTCCATTTGGTAGGAGCTTAAAGGTGTC
>JAJJWW010002183.1:0-21070 GCA_023531295.1 Papaver armeniacum
GTAGTTTACTAAGCGACTCGAGTTTTGGTACTAAATATGACAACCAATCTTGACATACCAACGCTTGGTGGGTTCAACCGAGCAGTGCTCTAACACATTCAAAATCAACATAACTAGCATATTCTACCTAGAAAATTCCAAAACAACAATTTGAAGCAAAGATTTGAAGCAAAACATTCAAAATCACCAAATCATGCTTGTTTTAGTCACCTGAGAATATCGATTTGTGAAATCTAACAAAAATATCAAGAACTCTAACAAGAAAATCAAAACTAACAAAACAAGACCAAAATCAAAATCGTTTTTACTGTTCAAATTGAAATCTTGGTGAAACGAAATGGAACTTGATTAACTTTCATTCGTTGATTTACTGTTGTTGATGAAAGATATACGGTTAGTTCAAGGTTGGTTAACTTTAGGTTTGTTCTTCATCGAGTAAAACTAGTGGATTTATTCAATCGCTTGATTTTGAGTAACGGCTAGTGTATTAATGGTTGATTATGAGCAACGGCTAGTGAATTTATTCATCGATTTGAGTTTTTACGGTTTCGGTTTTCGGATTGGAAAGTGGGAGCGATGGAAACGAGGAAGAGAGAAGAGTTAGTAGGTGAGAGAAAGTTCGAGTAATTGAAATGAGAAGTTAACGTGTCTTATCTTATATAATGTGAATATATAGGGGGGCATTTTAGTATTTTAATAATTTCGGATTTTAATTCCTAAAATTAGTATGGATATATTTATTTTGGGGAATGATATATTTGTTGGGTTACAAAAGTAGGGACATATAAATAATGTACCCGATTTATTTAGACTCTCAAAACATGCAACACTTCAAAACTTGGATGTTTACCAACGGTAAGGGAGAGCATTTGAGATTCAATACGCCGACTAATTCGGACCATATATATTTTTTTTTCGAATGATTGTCCTGTACGTGTATATATGGATTAGGTGCACATGTAATTTATGAGATCCAACGAATTTTTGATTGTGCACGACTGCCATCTTAAAAATCCTTGGACACTCACACTTGTTCTTTAAAGGTTATATATAAAATTTTCATAAAATATGAGACCAGCAGGGCTAATAGAGTATTAACATATCATCCACCATATATTCATTTTATATCTTTAGCATTTATTTTCATCGAGTTTTCAATGGATACCCAATTATCCGAAACAGAACCAAACCCAGTTGGTTCGAGTCCGGTTCTGGATTCTTAAGTTGGACCCATTAGTCATTTATGCATGACGGATATTGCGTACTCGTTTATTTCATTATGTGATTAGTTTTTTTAGAAAAATTTAAAGCATTTGTTTAGTTTTGACTTTGAATTTCTACCAACTTTTCATTTTTCTCTTACATTTAATCTTTATTGAAAACAGTATTTAAAAGAATGATTAAATTTTTATGAAAATAATTTGGGCTATTTAACTGTTGATACCAAAAAAAAAAAAACTTTTTCTTCTCTCTTTTCTCTCTTTCTCCTCCCTTTCTCAAAAGAAAAAAAAAAACCTTTGAAATTTGCCTTGCTCAGATTTGGTCCTTTTGGACCAGATCTGAGCAAGAATTCTTTTTTCTTTCGAAGTTTTTGGTAGTAGGCAATGAATAAGATGTTTTTACATCGTTTCTCGTGTCTTTTGACATATTTCTTCGCCGTTTTGGGGCGATTTTTCTTCGTCGTTGTGGGGCGAGTTCTTCAAATTTTAATGGATGGTTCGTGGCTTGCTTATCTCGATTCAAAAACATCGACGGTTCATCGCTACATCGCTTTCAATCAGCATTCGTGTTTGTGTGGATCAACAAATTCATGGGCAAATTACTCCTTTGTTTTAGGAGCATCTCTTATCGAAGAAGACTACAATCTAATTAAATGGTCGGAAATGACCATAGAATCTAGAGCAAGGTGAACTTTCTTTATACCTCTTGAAATAGCCAAATTTAAACCCAACTCCACCCCATGCAGTTCATGAGCATGGACATTAATAGGAGGATCTCCACCTGCTGCAGCAGCAACAACTCTACCAGAGACAGTTCTCACAATCGCTCCCCAACCACCAGATAAGTCTCTCTTTGAACCATCCGTATTAATCATGATAAAGTCCACTTCAGGTACAAGCCAAGAGCAATAAATAAAAGAAGGCAGATGAAAAATACATTGTATTCTGAGTCTCTCTATAAAGCATCTGGAATAAGAATTATCTTCAGCTTCACAAGTAATGGCCATCACCCTAATTCTGACATCATCTAGAATAGTAAAACCCACTTGATCAGGCGAGGAAAATTTACTTGAAAAGATTATGTTATTCCTTTCTCGACACACATGATAAACAAAACAATTAAGAATGAGTTTTTTAACTATAGAGATTAGACCCTGGCCAGAGAATGCAGACAAACACCAGGAAATTTCCTTTTTCCAACTACTACAAGAGTTTCTAAAGTAACCCATTTTCAATAAAAGACCCATCCATATACCGGCAGCAAAGGTACAAGAGTAAAAGATATGATCTTCAGACTCCAGACCACCCTCACAAAGCACACAAGTTGTCACTTGCAACAAACCCCAACTAACCATTTTCTCTTTAGTCTTTAACCTCTGGCGCAGACCCAAACAAGTAATAAATGAGTGTCTAGGTACATGAGATTTACAGGACTAATTTGGTCCAAGGAATATGATCATGTTCTCTAGCTAAAGCTTTATAGGTGTCTTTCATAGTGTACTCACCTGAAGAACTAGGTTTTCGTACAATCATGCATGTGCGGAAGCAGGCTGTCACAATCCACTTCCTTAATATTCTCAATAGTCTGACAAAGATCCTCCTCAGTAGTCTCGGGTAGATACCAACTATTCACATCAACAGTTAGAATTATTACATAATTTAACTTGTGAGAGTCACTACTAACCCATTCATTCAATTAACCATTTGGATGCCATAAGTCGGTTAGGAAAGAAGTATTTTTACCATCTCCTATAATATGTATGAACATGCTTTTAGCAATCTCCCTTTGGTCAAACAATCTTCTTAAAACCCAAGAAGCATCTTGAGTAACATTTATGGTCCAAAAATCCCGACTCTTGATAATATTCTTATGCATCCATTCAGTCCAGATTGTATGTTTTCCACTCACTAAATCCCACAAATTGCGAAGATTAGCAGCAGAATTTGTGAGTTCAACTCCCCTGACACCTAACCCTCCTTCAACATAAGATATGCAAAATATATCCCAGCCAATATGATGATGTTTCCTTCCCATTTCAGCACCGGCACAAATAAACCTTTTAAACAAGGTATTCAACTCCTTTATTGCCCTTTACGGCAATATAAAACATGATAACCAAAAGAATATAATTCCACCCAGGACCACCTTTATAAGTAACAATCTACCAGCATAAAATAGCTTCTTAGACTTCCAGGATTTAGTTCTTTTTGAAACCTTAGATATAAGAGGCAAACAATCATGATAAGATAACCTAGAAGATATGAGTGGGACACCAAGGTATCTCACAGGGAGAGTGCCAGTTTTGCAATCTAAACATTGAACAATCTGAGTGAGAATAGAAGGAATCACACATGAGGAGTATAAAGCAGTTTTGCGTATTCATCTCAAGCCCATAAACCTTACTAAAATCAATTAGAGCACACTTAAGAGTAGAAGCAGCTTGAAAAGAACCTTTGAATAATACAAGCACGTCATCCGCGAAACATAAATGGGTCAGCCGGGTAATCTTGCATTTCGGATGAAAAGCATAACTACCATTATCTACTTGACGACGAAGGGAGATACTTAAAATTTCCACAACAATAACAAATAAATACGGGGACAATGGACACCCTTGGCGAAGACCCCTACTAAAAGAAAAATACCCATATGGCGAAGCATTGACAAGAACAGAAAATTTCGCAGAAGAAATGCAAATAAAAATCCAGTCAATAAACTGTTATGGAAAACCCAATCTATTTAAACATACCACTATAGCATCCCAACACATAATGTCATACGCCTTAAGAATATCGATTTTTAAGGAGCATCTAGGAGGACCTTTATCTCTATGATAATTATGAACAATCTCGTGAGCTAGCAAGATATTATCTTATATAGACCTGCCCGAAATAAATGCAGATTGGTTCATACTAACTAAATTCTTTAAAACATAATTCATACTAAGAGCCAATATTTTTTTTATGCATTTGTATATAACATTGCAACAAGAGATTAGTCGAAAATCAGCAACATTAGAAGGATTATCAACTTTAGGCATGAGAGTTAGGAAAGTGCTATTTACCTCACTAAGGAGTTTGAATTTAGTGAAGAATTTTTGTATGGCAGCAACGAAATCAGCTTCAATAATGGACCAGCAGAAGTTAAAGAAATGACTCGTAAAGCCATCCGGCCCCGCCGCTTTACTAGAACCAATACAAGATATAGAGTAAATAATTTCATCCCTAGTAATTGGAGCAGAGAGTCTAGCAGCTTCCTCCTCACTGACCAAAGAAGGAAACTTAATAAAATCAGCATAGGAATCTTCAAAATTAGAAGAACCAACATCCTTGAACAAAGAAGAGAAAAAATTAACACGTTCCAGAGCAATCTATTTATCCTCCTCTAAATTATTCCCCCGGAATCTTTAAGTGAAAGGATATTATTTCTGCATCTTCTTTCCTTCAAAAAACTATGGAAGAAGTGATTATTGGCATCCCCCAAACCCATCATAAATGCACCGCTAGGGCCCTTGTTTATACCAGCTGAGTTGATACTAAAATTAGGATTAAGACCAGATACTCAATCCATTGGGTTCATCTTGGCATGGATATTTTGGGAAACACCATTCGCAAAACATTTATCTCCATATCGATCTTCTTAATCAATTCACATGTGATTTGTTGACTTTGGATATTGATGTCCATTGTGCGACTATCTGAATAGAGCTCTGTCTACTTATGTATGAATCTTAGCACGATTGAGTGCAAACTCGTGTACACCAATCGGATTCAAATAAGGGTAATATCTCTCGTAGCCAGTAAAGTCTGCAAACTAAGGAAATTATTTAGTGTCGTTCCTAGATTCTTCACATGTAGCTAAGGTCTGGAGTAAAGGTTTTGTGGGGACACCTATTGTAAACCCTCCCGAAACTAAAACTCGGCCACTGTAGCCACCTAGGGGTTCAAAGGCTTGTTGCACACGCTAAGTGCAATAGCGTTGCCTACGACAGTGAGTTAGGATTTTCATTTTCTATATTAGCTAGATGTGCTCGAGGACTAACAAATAATAAGTTTGGTGGTATTTGATAGACATGGTATTGTATCAGTTTTGTTCTCAATTCTATATATTGTTGGTGCTTGATTTCGTACTTAACATGGTATTTTATGTCTTTGTAGGTGTGTATGGAGAAATAAACTCTTGTGGAAAAATTGGCGCAAAATTAATATTTGCACCCCCTTAAAATTTTTACTAAAGGCATCGCGGAAATGTGTTAAAGGCACCTAGAAAATATATTAGAGGTGCCCCATAAATATGATAAAAGCGCCCCAAAATGGATAAGGGTACACACTGCTATAGGCGCCCCAGTACTGGATAGGGGCACCCCTTTCTTCTCCACGAAAATTGGCGGGAAATTCAAGGTCAAAAATAATTTCACCTGCGAAGATTTCTGGGTTGGTTTTGGCCGAGATTTTCTCGGATTTCTTCATGAACTTGGATTGGTTTGGGCCTGTTTGGATAAAACATGGCTGGTAATTCATTTACATTCGAAAAACAAGGATGTTTGCTTGAGAGTTGTAGAGGGTTAGATTATATTTGAGGAGTGTATCAGCGTGTGATGTGTCTGTTGCGAGTTAACGCATGAGAAGAGAGAAAGGGAATAAAATCTCCGAAAAATCGTAGAGAGTGAATGAGGAAGATTTTGAAGTTATTGTCAAGATTTGGAGGTGTTGTTGAGTATAAAAGAAGTGTTGGGGAGAGAAGGGATATCCAGCGTTGGAAGAGGATACATATAAGAAGAGGTTGAAGAACATTTTTACAGTCTGGAACTGTCGCTTATTAAGTGTCTTAAATTTCAAATTTATGTAACAGTACATTAACAACACATATCTTCAGTTTGCGACACTTTTGTAGCAACATTGAGTTTGTAACTCCCTTATACCGTTGCAAACTCGATGTTTCATTATTTTTCTTATTTTCTTCTTCTTTTCATACCGTGTATATATTAACGTTAATTTATGATAATTTTTAATCTTTATAAGGTAACTAACAAGATCTTCAAAATTTTGGGAAGAGCAAATTTGTAGTTAGAAATCAAAAAATCAGTTCATAAAAAACGTTTAAAATGTGGGACTTATCACGTATGGCATGTTGTTATATCTCACTCAATCCCCCATCGAGATTTGTCCTCGATCAAACATTTATGCTGCTTGGCCTAAAACTGGACCAGAACGAATCATGTGCAACCAAAAATTAGTTGGTATCCATCACTAAAGCCGGTTCCTATGGGGAGGCAAAGCATCAAGTTTTCCACTTGTACACCCACTATGGGCATGGCAAAGAGGTTGAGTATCTACCGAGCGGTGGAGTCTCGACTTCTTGGTTGAAACTACACCGAACGACCTAGTCTAAATCGCCAGCGGTTGAGACTCAACCGTTCGGTGCATGCTAGTTCGCCCAGTAATTCTGATCCAACAACCATAATTTCCCCCTATAAATACCCAATTCTAATTTTATTTTAACTCACACTTTCTCTACTTTTCACACTTCTCACATTTTTGACAGTCTAAAACAAATTTCCAAATCCAACTCACTCCATATCCCCTACAATTCACTTGTATTGTGTAATTTTTTGAATATGGATTCTCAATCTGATTCTCAATTGACCAAGTGTAACAAAATTAGAGGTGAAAAATTTACCATAACCAAAGATGAAAGCATTTGCAGAAACTATGTGTTCTTTACACAAGATAGTATCAGTGGTGCCCAACAACAATGTACCAATTTGTGGGTTAGAAATTTCGTGAAGAAACAATGAACATCAACGATCGTGATGCAAATGGATTGTTGGATCGCTTCGTTACAATTAACGCCCATGTTGCCTTGTATGTTGCTGCTATAATGCAAGTTGTTCGTGCTCGAGAGAGCGGTCTTGTCAGTGTCGAAGTGATTGGCACCACAAGCATGGGAAAAACTTTTCTTATGAAAGTTGTTATCATATTTTGAAAGTGTTGCATAAATATAATCCATATATGTTAGCAAATTTGGAGCATGTACCTGTAAGGTCATCATACACTTTTTCTCCTTCAGCACCATCTTCACAACCATCTCAATCATCTCAACCCACTCCAGAGAATCCATTTTCTTCACCAGTCACCATAACAAACACAAATTCCAACTTGAATCTCAATCTTTGTGAATAAACAATACAAGAGCATCGAGAAAAGCTACACAAAATGAGAAGCAACTGAAGTTTTTTTGGAAACGTTAATGGACCATCAGAAGACCGTCGATAAACAAAGAGCATTTGACCAACATATCATGACTAGGGAGATAAAAAAACATCGTCAAACTCAAAAGAAATTTATTTCATACTATGACATGAATAATATTCTTGGTGCAAACACCTCAGCAATGACCCCCAAACAATTAATGGTATGGGAGATGGAGATGGACAAGTTAACAGAGGAGTTGTAAGAACAACATGACAAGAGAAATTTGGAAAAACAATTTGTAGGTCAACACGAATATGAGCATGATGAATCATACAACGATGAAGTAGTGCCACTTCATTAATTATTATATCAAATTTATTTTTAATGACAATATAAGAGTTCGGTTTAGATGAATGAAGTTGTAGTATTAGGATTTTTGAATTACATAAAACTTGGCAACATTCATTGAAATTAAACATTACATTGAAACTTGATAACATCCATTAAAATTACATTTAATAAGAGAAAACAACCCATTAAAACTAACATCCCATACGAGTTATGAGAAACGCCTTAAGAATTTGGAAATGTGTTTCGTATTAAAAAAAAATCCTTTCCGTCTTCGCCATTCATCTCGTGTCCATACTCCCAATTCAGCATTGGTTTCACCTCTAAGACGATGTCTATTGACAATCCGTTTCATAGCTATAAAATCCACAAGATTTTTTTTTGATAGTCATGAATCAACAAAACAAAGCTTGCAAAGTTGCGAGTGTTGTATCCAGATTATGAGGATTACATGTCTCTATGCATAAGGTTTCATGAATTTTACCCCCAACAACTCATACTGAGTAAACCATTTATCCGTCGTTCTTCACTTTTCTTTGGGTAGTATATTACATAGTTTCTACAAAGAGATAAATGTTCATCTTCAGTAAAACTAGGATCATCCATAAATTACCGCGAAACTAAAGAAAATCTTGAGTGAAGGTGTGATTTTGAAATGGATGAATTGGGGTATATATAGGGTAGTTATTACATAGTTTCTACAAAGAGATAAATGTTCATCTTCAGTAAAGCTAGGGCCGAAACTAAAGAAAATCTTGAGTGAAGGTGTGATTTTGAAATGGATGAATTGGGGTATATATAGGGATTTTTTGGGGTTTTACGATTTACCCTTTGTTTAAAAAACCACCATCAATAGAGTCTAAGCGGTGCTCAGTGCATACTAGACCGGTCATTCTAGTGAGAAACGTAAACTAGAACTTTAAACGTTTCAAACAATAACCATAAACTTGAATATTTAAAACGATTCGAACAATTTCAAAACTAAACTACGAACAAACCACTAAACTAACAATAAACAATTTTTAAAAATAAAATGATCTACCATTAATCAAATTCACCCTCCATTTCTTTCATACTCAGCCAACATATTCGCTCTGAGACCATCCCTTAACCTGTCATATAGCGCTCTGTTCTCAATGTGACTAGTTATTTGCACATAGTTCTTTGCATGTGTAGATGGTGAAATTCGGATAAAGGGCAAAAGTGTTATTTCAACCCTATAGACATAATTCAACTCTCATGGGAGAGATTAAGCCCTTGGTCCTCAAGGCATCCTTAACCACGATTTCTAGTATACATCCCCGCAAGACACTTCTGGTCGTGATGCCGTGATTCCTAGCGCACATCCTCAACGAGATACTGCTGGTCACGTGGGTTCTGTAGAGCGTAAAATGTCCCCTGGAGACTTATGAACCAGAACAGCCATAATTCCAGCATGTTTTCGCGAGACGCAGCTGATTGTCATGCCATGATTCCTAGTATACGTCCTCAACGAGATGATGTTGGTCATGTAGGCTCTGTAGATACGTAAATACGTCCCCGACGGACTTATGACCCAGAGCCGAGATTTTCATATCTCCTGTAAGCACGACTAACCTATTTGAGATCAAAGACTGATTCCTAGTACATCATCGAGAGATACACTAGTCATGTCTGCTCTAGGCTCTGACTCGACTTACTGAGGCTTCTGGATAACTCCTAGGACATCCCCGCGAGATACGCTGGTTATTATACCTCTAAGCCTTTTCGACAGACTCCTAGAACATCCTTTCGAGATACACTGGTCTTCTTGGCTCATCATATGGACATACAGATGATTCCTAGCACATCTATGCAAGATACGCTGGTCAAAGACAAGTGAGCCAAAGTCTCGCAGAGACACTAAATCGGGCGTTCAAAGCCTTTTCTCTATCTCTCTCTCTCTCTCTCCAGGCCGAGTCCCAGCTGACCGCGGAGAGATACAGATTCGTTAAGAAAATCTTCGGAGAGATTTTGATCCGTCCGCAAAAATCTCGTAGAGATTCAAATCTCTCTGCAAAAATCACGGAGAGATTTTTGAGTCGTCCGCAAAAATCTCGGAGAAATTCAAATCTCTCTGCAAAAATCACAGAGGGATTTTTGAGACGTCCACAAAAATCTCAGAGAGCTTCAAATCTCTCTGCAAAAATCACAAGCCGCCTCCCAAATACACTCACGGCTAGTAAATTGAGCCTGAACTATACATGGCTATCCAAAAACGTGGATAAGCTCTCTTGAGCTCCGCATGCTCAACAAAGGGACCCACAAACAATAATACGATCTTCACATGACATATGTGACCGGCCATGAAGAGAGGGAGATCAGCCTCAGCTCCTCTCACACTCTGCACACGATTCCTAAGGAATTCCATGCCTTTTCACGTGACTCATCCTAGTCATTCTCACAAATCAGAGAATATCTCTCTATCTTGGCCAACTCGGCTAAATAGAATATTTCTCTCTCAACACATTATCACAAAGTCTGACTCAACTTCACACAAATGGGGGGATAACAATTAGGGTTTTGGTCTGGCGGTCTACGGCACGTGTGAGAAATACCCGGCCTATTTCTCACCGTAGAAGAGATTAAAGGCGGTGGAATAATGAGACAAACTCAACCTAGTTTATCCCTATTCCTGAAGAGACGGAAGAATTGTTCCGCACGGCACGGAAAGCAATCCTTATCTTCACCAACTTGAGATTAGAGAATTCAGCTATAAATAGGTCATCTATTTTCCAAGCTACGATCATCTTTCTCATAACCTCTCAGAGCAATAACTTGTTCTCTGATCTCTCTCTTCATCTGCTTCCCTCCCTAAGACCAGCCCTAAACCTCCATACATGTGACTGAAGAAGCCTTTGAACGGCCACTGTGCGTGGTTTAGTTGAAGACTGTTCATGCTCAACCTCCCTAAACTCACTTTCAGAAACCCTAGAATCCCACTTCTAACCTTTCTCAGATTTTAGGTAACTACATTTTGGCGACCAAAGTAGGAGGTTGTTCACTCAGTTACAGAAATCAATCACGGTCTCTTAGTAAGGAAGACGATTCCATCAATCCGAAACAAAAAACATTCTATTGATTCAGTCTCTGTAAATCCATCACAGGCTTAGAGAGTTATCTCTACCAACACTTTCTCTCTCTTTCGAGTTTGACCTTAGTGAATAGGTTAGTGCGTCCCGGATCACATGGATCTCTTCCTGCATAACAAAACGCCCTAGTAATCTATTTTCATAAAATTCTACTTCTAATCCTTGAAAATGTTGGATACAAGGAGAACTCCTGGAGACTCAACAGAATCTTGCAAAATCTCATATCGACATCCAGAATTATCTGAAAACGCCTTTAGAGTTACCAGAAGGGACAGATACAACAAATCTAGATCGAGTACACGTTTCATAAAGAAGGAGTACTAAAACTTCAAGAATAGCACTAACGGAATCTTGCCTGCAATCGACCTCACCGAATAAGATAAAGCTCAAGGATGATATGACGTTCTAAACTTGGAGATTCTGACGAATATTTAGTCCAAAATTCGTTTAGGTCAAGGGCCCTCAACCTGATCACAGGGGACTCGGAAAGTTTACTTCACTTTACTATTTTACTTATAACTCTTTCATTCTGTATCAGATTGACCTAGTTCTTTTTCTGTCGGATTTGTATTTTCGTTGTTTACAGGATAAGCTTAGCGAAAACTTGGAAAGGTTCAAAAAAATTCGGGACCTAGACAAAAGCTTTGCAGAGCCACATAAGGTCATAAATCGCCAGCCAAGATACATCTTGTTAGAGCACTGCTCGGTTGAACTCGCATGCGTTGTTATCTCAAGCATGTTTGTCAATGTTAGTGATCAAAACTATAAGTCTTGATTTCTAGTCTACTATTATCTAAGTCTCGGACTAGGATAGAAAGTGTATTTGTGCTCAAGACTCCATGGCGATCATCATACAAAGACGAAGAACTACTCAAGGAACTTGTGGAACTTCATCGACTAAAAGGTATGTGGAGACTTGAACTTATCTATCACTCAAAAGTATATATACTCTATCTCCTATATTGAGACAAAAGTCGTTTTGCTATATAGACTATGATTATACACATTTGCTATTTCGAGCCGAGTTTATCTCGCTTATCTATTTCTCGAAATATGTGTGGTAAGCTTTCGCTTTGGCCAAGTTCATCTTTACTAGTGACGAAAGTCATATTAAGTTTCAATCACTTGAAAATGGCTTTGACGAAAAATGGTTTGTGAATAACAACTATATAACGTCCTCTAAGAATGTTTCAATGATTTAAATGAGAGTTTAGATTATAAAACCATGGAAGGATATAAACATTGCGTGGTAACACATATGTGTGTAAGTCCTTATTCCTTGAACCAAAGTATGTGTATTTTGCTGCTCAGGAAAACCGGAACTAGAGTCCGCGTACTGTCGGAAGTTCTCATCCCGAGAAATTCTACTGGAGTTTGTAAACTAAAAACAAACTTATTTCGGGTACTTAAGTCCGCGTACCAGTTCGCGTACTTAAGTTGGTTATTTTCTAAAAACGATTATTTGTGAACTTAAACCTATATAAACTAAGGAATGCATAATTGCAAACCGTGGCTATAAAGTTCATGAATCGATTCGAGTGAATCAAATCATTTTTGTTTCAATTGTGTCTATTATAAAGATCAAAGCAATTGAACAACTCTCTAACTAGTTCATTTGAGTCATTTGAACTAGTTATGGTAAAGAAGAATATAGTTGATATGAAAGTGCTCATATGGCTAACCATTTGGTTAACTACTGTTGAACCAACTAAATGTACATGTTTAGGTACGGTTACACAAACCTAAAAAAGTGCATTTCATTTGTGTGTAACAAGCTAAGTTTCGATCTAACGGTTGAGAAATATTAGCTTGAATCTAATCAGGTTTTCATCTAACGGTGAATATTGAATGCTTTGTTACTAAGCTAACATTGATTGCAAACCCTGATTTGAAAGACTATATAAGGGAGAACTCTAGCAACTGGGAAACCTAATCCCCACACCTTACGTGTGATACTAGTTGTATAAGCTAGAGTCGATTCTCCTTTAACCTTGGGTTTTCTTCTCTAAACCAGGTTAACGACTTAAAGACTTCATTGGGATTGTGAAGCCAGACCGATACTACTTTCTCGTAGTTGTGTGATCTGATATTTTTGTCTCTATCGTATGAGTACAATTGTAATAATTGGCTTGAGATTTCTATCTCCGATAGGCAAGATAAAAAGAAGTCACAAACATCTTCGTCTCATCGTTTGTGATTCCGCAATACCTTTTTCACTGCGTCGATTAAGATTATTGTGAGGTGATCGATAATACTAGGTTGTTCTTCGGGAATATAAGTCCGAGTTATCGATTGGTTCATGTTCGCCTTGATTTATCAAAAGATGGAACAAAACTCGTAGGTATATTCGTGGGATACGGATTTATCTATTACCGTAGACTTTTCTGTGTGATACAAATTTGTTTATTAAAGTCTTCGACTTTGGGTCGTAGCAACTCTTAGTTGTGGGTGAGATAAGCTACGGGAATCAAGTACGTAGCAACCCGCTGGGATCAGAGACGTAGGAGCATAAATGTACCTTGGATCAGTGTGAGATTGGTTGGGGTTCAACTACAGTCCAGACCAAAGTTAATTTGGAGTGGGCTAGTGTCTGTAGCGGCTTAATACAGTGTGTGTTCAATCTGGACTAGGTCCCGGGGTTATTCTATATTTGCGGTTTCCTCGTTAACAAAATTCTGGTGTTTGTGTTATTTCTATTTCCGTATTATATTTGTTTATATAATTGAAATATCACAGGTTGTGCGTTGTACAATTTATTAGAATATCCGACATTTTGGTTGTTGATTTAAATTGATTGAGACTTGGATATTGGTCTTTGGTACCATCCAAGTTATCTCTCTAGTATTTGATAAAGACTCGCAGATTTCTATTTGCTTGAGTATATATCAAATCGAGAGATTGAGATATAAACTCTTTTAAATACTATATGTCTAGATTGAGTCTGACTGTCTAGCTGATTCTCTAGAAAGTATATTGGAGTTTGTCCATACAGATTGCTAAGCGAAATATTGAGTGTGGTTGTTGTACCCCCACTTTTTCACTTAGGTTTCTATCGAGACCCTGCAGGTTAACGACTTGAAGACTTCATTGGGATTGTGATGCCAGACCGATACTACTTTCTCGTAGTTGTGTGATCTGATCTTGTTGTTTCTATCGTACTAAGTACAATTGTAAAGATTGGCTTGAGATTGATTTCTCTGATAGGCAAGATATAAAAGAAGTCACAAACATCTTCGTCTAATCGTTTGTGATTCCGCAATATCTTCTTTCGCTAGTCGATTAAGATTATTGTGAGGTGATTGATAATACTAGGTTGTTCTTCGGGAATATAAGTCCGGGTTATCAATTGGTTCCTGTTCACCTTGATTTATCAAAATACGGAACGAAACTCGTAGGTATTTCTGTGGGAGACATATTTATCTATTACCGTAGACTTTTCTGTGTGATACATATTTGTTTATTAAAGTCTTCGACTTTGGGTCGTAGCAACTCTTAGTTGTGGGTGAGATCAGCTAAGGGAATCAAGTGCGTAGTATCCTACTGGGATCAGAGATGTAAGGATCGCAACTGTACCTTGGATCGGTGTGAGATTGATTGGGGTTCAACTACAGTCCAGTAGAAGTTAGTTTGTAGTAGGCCGTTGTCTCAGCGGCTTAATGTGTGTTCAACTGGACTAGGTCCCGGGGTTTTTATGCATTTGCGGTTTCCTCGTTAACAAAACTTCTGGTGTATGTGTTATTTCTTTTCCGCATTATATTTTGTTATATAATTGAAATATCACAGGTTGTGCGTTTGAATCGATCAATTGGGAAATCCAACCTTTGGTTGTTGATTGAAATTGATTGATCCATAAACATTGGTCTTTGGTACCGTTCAAGTGATTTCTCTTGTATTCAATTAGACTCACAGATTTCTATTTGCTTGAGTAAGTATTGAATCGATAAAGTGAGATATAGCTCTTTAATATACTTTTATTAAGATTGAGTCTGACTGTCTAGTTGATTCTCTTAAAAGTATATTGGAGTTAGTCCATACAGATTGCTAATCGAAATATTGGGTGTTGTTGTTGTACCCCTGCTTTTTCACATCTTGTCTCCCTTCCTGTTTCAGAGGATCATGACAAGAATGCGACAAAGTGTGAAGCGAAACTAGATCCTAAGACGAGGCTCAACCGAAACTCAGCTTTGTCCGAAGACGCAAAGCTACTAGTCGATATGCTACCTCAACGCATGTTTTGTCAGAAATAAAAGGAACTAGACCTAGGAGTTACGGCCAAGTCTCGATGAGCCTTCATCTCAGCTACACCAACGATTATCCAATATCATTTTCCGATGGGACCTCAGTTCACCCAAGATGGAGTAGGATAATATCTTCGTACCCGAACCTATCAAGGGAAAATAAATATGAAGCGATACTCGTGAGGCCAACAATTCGGATAAAACTTTATTACTCGACATACAATCAGAATCAACTACTATCACTGAAGTAAACAGGGGAAGGATCCGAGACCGCAGATCCAAGCCACACGCTGCTCGAAGTTCTGTCAGTAAAAGCCTCATCTCTCAAAAATATATGCTCATCAGGCTATCCCATATAAGTCAAAGTCATACGTGATGAGCGAAGGACAAGATATGACAATCACTTACAACTTCCTCAGGTCAAAACACAATTCTACCGCGTGAAGAAATGATTAGAAGATTTCCGGAGAACTATCCCATGAACGAAGTCACCACAAATCGATTATTATGTTACATCTATAGTTCTGCTAGTCCTAGAAGGCGTACACTGTTCTCCATTTTGGTTTACCATCTCCTAGAAGAAAGACAGATCTCGATAGATGATTCGGCTATATAAGTTAACATGAATCCTGTCAAGACACCTAGTAGAGGTGGAACAACAACTTTATCATGTCCACAAAGACACATGCGGCATTATCTCAATATGAATCTCCACAGACGTATCCAACCCATAGATTATTGCTTGCCTTCTCGTACGCTTCAAGGGTCTTACTTAATTTTCCAAGCGACCCGACTCAATGGGAATCCCAAGTCTTATATCAAACTGAGGACTAACGAAGAACCGTGCTATACACCTTTGCATGACCAACAAGAGGTGACTCTGACATCCAGTTTCCAGATAAATATCTAGAAACAATCAACGCAAGAGTCTCTAAAGATTGGGATACATCGAGACCATTCAACTCCTCAAACCCACATCACAACATATTATTACTTGGGGACTATAAGATTAGAGTTCGGCCTTAAAAATCTTGAAAGGGAATCATCTGTGACTCGATAAATCTCGCATCTCTCTTCAGTATCATTGAATTCTCCTTCGTCAGCATCTTCTTTGTATTCAGCAATTGCAACTATGTCCAGATCCTGACCGAAGATGTGACTGTTCAAATCTGGATAGTTTCGTCCCTATAAGATGTTTTAGGGTTTTATATGCGTGCAACATGACTATATCAAGTAAAAGATGCATTCAAATTATTCTTCAACAATGAACGCATGCAGGTGACAAACTAGGGTTCGCAATCAGTTTGAATAGGAGTATACAGTTTCCAGTATACTCGGACGCGGCTCATACTTTAGTCACATAACTCGACGAACTAGGAAAATGAGTATATAATTCGACAACACACCCTTGATGAGAAATACACGTTTATGTCTCTCCTATCACGTGTTAAAATGGCATGATGTTTCAAAATACGATCTAAGAGATATCATCAAAACACTTGAAGGAATTGTTGCTGAATCTCTGGATTCCCGAGTTCAACTTTACATGTTCTTACTATTGAATAAAGAAGCTCGAAATCTATATTTGTAACTACTATATGAAAGTTGAGTATCTTCTGTTCGATAGTTGGGGTCAACCACTGAAATCGGACGTCAAACAAAGTTTCTACAATATCCGGAGTGAAGATCGCGCAAAGAAGGACCTCCTCATCCACTCGCACAGCAACATAGCCATCTAGGGTTTGCAAAAATTAATAACTCATGAAGGTCTTCTTCCTTTACAAGATGCGTACAGAAAAGGTCCAGAAAATGAAAATATCAACCCTGAAGAACAGAGGCCCCTAAAGAAAATCTCTTGCTTCATGTTCAGCTGCTTCACTTTGGCCTCTGCATCTCGAGCCGATTGTTTAGCATGTTCCATATCTTCATCTACCATGTTTCATTCCAGATTAAGAAACTCTCTAAAAATACGAGGACCTAAACTCAACTCACCCCGACGGATCCTGATAGAATTTATCCTCTCGCAACCACCATTGAAAGTAAAGATTCTCACGGGATTTCACCAAGCTTCCCAGGTTTATAAGATCATCAGAAGCAAGACCTTTCAGAGTTATCATTCTCATGATATAATCCATCGGTACGTGTTTCATCCGAAGTCAAGATATGGGTTCCGTGAAATTACCCTCATGCCGGTCAGTTGTCTCTGCACCCGAATCTCTTCCTGAAATCCTTTTGAAATTGTTGAAGCCCGCCTCATCCGCATTCTGCCAATATCTAACTCGTTCGCACCATGAAGAGGACTCTACAAACAAAGAGAAGATCAGATAAGGCTGCAAAGTTCAAACTACATAAGTTAAAATCAAGGGAGAAACAACAAATGAATATGGTTTGATTTACATGAAGACTGGTCTTTCCCCCTAAAACCTTGTCCCCATACAACCCCTTCAAGCCTTGTCCTCTCCTAATCTCTTCAAACCTTGTCCTATCCTAATCTCTTCAAGCCTTGTCTTCTCCTAATCCTTTCAACCCTAACCTCATTCCTAGAGTCTTATCCTTATCAAGGAATCCATCTCACATCTCATGGGATGCTCATATATTTGTTTGGGTTCACACTTTCCATGAAGAATCAAGAGAAGACATGCTTTTTCGTAACTAAGGGTAAAAACGTATAAGCACGCCACATACGCGTTTTGGATCAAGGGGATCAAATTCACGACCTATAACAATCTAGGGAAGGTTAATTAGGTCATAAAACTCCAAGAGGACGTTTCCTAAGAGTCTCAATGCATCGAGAGTTCAAACGCAACAAGGACTCCTTTCGAAAGCAGACATCCGCACGTTCCAGCACAAAGACTTGAAAACTGATAACAATTCATAGGGAATTTTGGGGTAATTTCTGAAGAAAATATGTTCCTATATGTCTTCCCAACAACATACCAAAAGGGCACTTCAAACAGACAAACGAGCTAGGAGATGTGGTCCCAACACCGAAGTAAGTGCAATTTGAAAACTCCTGAATTTTTATAAGAGATTTCTGAAGTCAAAAGTATGCATGGATTTGATTGGCCAAACGAACTCGGAATCGAGCCATTATTTTTGTGTTAGAAAGCCTATCTCATTTTATTTCAAATTTGGGGTTGGGGACTCAAATCGGAGTCCATATAAAGATTTTACATCCATTCTCTCTAAGTGTCTCAAATCTGAAGTTATGACGAAAACCTAAACGAAGAGAATCCTTGACAAATATGACTACTTCTATTCATTAAATGGTCAAAGGAATATGAATATATGATCAAGGAGGTATAAAGATCAAGACTTACCGAATATGGATCAATGGGGAACGAAGGATGGGTATCTACATTAGTAAACTCAAGATGATAAGTACTTCTGTTAACTTCTATGTCATTAGTTTGAAGAGTAGTATCGTTTTTAAAGAAGAACAAAGCTACCATCGAAGCAAAAAAGAGATGTGATCATTCAGAAACATTCATGCCATGTTTGGAATTCTTGGATCAAGAGTTAATTGCAAGCATTAAGTATAACGAACGGGTTTATTATAAAACTAATTCTACTTCAAGCAGAAAGAGGAATATGACTCCAACAAGGAAACCCAAGCCACCTAGTTGTCCAAATTAAGCCAAAAACGTTTTTTACTCTCTCTTCATGTGTGGTCAGCCTCACACGATGGGTTCCACTCGGATCTTTTCTCTCCCTCATGAGCACAATATGACCCAATTAGGGTTCCGACAAACATAATCCCGATTTGAGACTTTTCTCAATATTCCTAAAAAGAGGATTTTATCAAAAGAGACAGGAAAGTCTTCAAGTACTCACATCCATGCCTCTATACAAAGGTCACTCAAAGCCTTTCCAGCTTATGAAGGCATCGGAAACGCTACATATAAAGGTTTTAGAAATTTTGAAGAAAACAAAAGAAGTTTGACTTCGAATCGGGAAGCTAACTTCCAAAAGAGTCCGGGGACGTGTTCTACTTGTTTCTATCCTTACCCAAGTAAATCACAATTCATGCCAAAATTTCTCCACATCCTTGAACGCAGACTTATCAAGAAAAATGTATAAGTAAACACGGAAGTGCCACTAATTCGATATTTTGGCTATTTTGAAGAAAAGGGGATTTGGCCAAGAGAAGTGATCAAGTTCTTATCCAATCATGGAACCAGATCCATACACACAGTTTTCAAGTTACCTCAGCCTCCAATGTGTCCAACTAGATTTCAAGCCAAGCAAGGAAAGGAGTTTTAAGAGAAGGCAAAGGAATTCAACTTAAACAGAATTCTACTATGAATAAAATTCGTGGAATATCTTTGGACCGGTTTCTAAACCTAGAACAAGCTCAAAATACTTCTCTTTTCAATTTGATTCCAAAAGGGAAGCCTTGAAGCAAAAGGGAAAAACAATTAGAGTTGAAAGAGGAAATCAAAGGAATTTGGCTCAAATAAGGAAACCAATGTCTTTTCTCCTTCCAAAACTCCTCCAAGCCGTGACTAAGACTTTATCACATGTGAGAATGGTCTCCTAGGCCAGTGGGACGTGATTTATTCTCTCTGGATTTTTTCAGAGGGATCAAAGTCGAAGAGAATTAGGATTTTGACGAAAAAAGCCCTAATTTCAAGAATTTTGTGAAAAAAGGGATTTACTCTAAAAGAGAGGAGATCGAGTCTCTCCCATTCTCTTAGAAGGTTCTCTAAGCCTCTCTCAATCCCTTTTATCTCATTACTCTTCAAAGAAAACGAGCTCATAAGGGATTTTGATCAAAATACCCTTATATTGCGATTTTGAGTATTTTCAAAGAAAAAAGCCTTGATACAGCTAGGGACTGACCAAGCTCTCATCTATTCATTCCAAAGGCCTCATACACGTGAATATTGAGTTCTATAAGTGTTCGAAGAAGGACGACATTGAAATGGAAAAGCAGAATTTCAGGGAAAATAAAGGGAATGCGCTCCAAACAGGGAATTCGGGTTCATGATTTCCAACAACCAAGATCAAAGACGCGCCTATCCCTATTTCAAGACGTGACTATGCTTAGGGAGGCTCCATATCTCTTTCATGCCAAAAGAAAAATCAGGCTCATATTGAAAATACCCTTGGTTTCAAAGATAGGTATTTTCTCTCAGAAAAGGGGTGTCTGATTGGTACAAGGAATTGAACAAGTTCTCAACATGCAAGGTGCTGACCCCATAAGAAATATGCACGCCTACCAAGCCTATTCGAGCATCTCCAGAGTGTCTGAAAGAGTTAGACACAGACAAAAGAGAAATTAGGGTTTAGGTGAAGTACAAGCTTGAATTCAAAATTTGCTTGAGATAGGGATTCCGAAACTACAAAAGGTAAGTGAATGTCTTTGCTCACGGCTCTTAACCAACATCAAGGCCATCCAGGAAACTGTTTAGAAACTCTCTCTTACCCACATACCCTCCTGTACAAATTCAGAAACTCAAGGATGCACAAAGAGAGAAAATTATGGTTTTGGCCAAGTAAACCCTAATTAACGAATTCTTCCAAGACGGAAATTTGATACCATCAAGACTTCATTATCATGTCATTGATGTTCAACACAAAGTCCCAGGGAATTCCAAGGTCCATAATCGATTTCAAGATCAAAGTCGTAACGATCGAAGGATAAACATCAATTCTGGGATTCTGCAAGTCTAAAAAGATGAATGAATTGTAACTGCATACGAATGATTTGCTACCATCTATATACTCATCATAGAACAATCAAGGTTCTACTCTGAGTAGGGGACTTAATGTAGATGGTGAAATTTGGATAAAGGGCAAATGTGTTATTTCAACCCTATAGACAGAATTCAACTCTCACGGGAGAGACTAAGCCCTTGGTCCTCAAGGCATCCTCAGCCACGATTTCTAGTATACATCCCCGCGAGACACTTTTGGTCGTGATGCCGTGATTCCTAGCGCACATCCTCAATGAGAT
>JAJJWW010002184.1:0-71652 GCA_023531295.1 Papaver armeniacum
TTGTTGATTTACATTGATTGACACTTGAATATTAGTGCTTTGTACATCGTTCTAGTTACTCTTATTATATTCAATCAGACTGTCAAATTTCTATTTTACGATTTGAGTTGAATTAAGAGTTAGAAGATATTAAACTCTTTGATACACCTTATTCTAGATTGAGTTTGTCTGCTCTGAGTTGATTGATCGTCATTAGCTGACACAAATATAATTACACTTTCTTACTACTCAAAATATAACATATAGCAGGGCAAGAAAGGATCGATCCTGAAGAGAGGTCTAGGTTGTCAATATGTTATGGTTTCCTATATAAAATGCAGAGATTTTGTGATTTTATAAACTAAAATAAGATAAAAGCAAATAAACAAATAAGCAAACAAATAAGATAGAAGAGATATTAGTTAAGGATTTCGTTTTCATTCACTAACATGCTTTTCACAATAACTAGAATTGATTTTTAATCTCAACTTTTATCAAAGACCCTAGAATACCTTGATCGCAAGAATATCCCATAAATCTCCTCATGTCATCAACAAACACATTAAAAGATGCTAATATGAATTCTACCTAAAGGAACAACCTAACGTGTAAAAGCACTAATCAAGTTTAATTCCCTAGATGCGTTAAGTTCTATGAAATCGGGCCAATCAAAGCAATTGAACGTGGAAAGCGCACTAATTCAATTTAACAAAGGTTCCACGATTCACATATGACCATAAGAATATATCACTACAAACCATAATCATATTATGCTACTTGTATCCAAGGAATATCACTTTTGCGTATAATAAACCTCTAAACTAGCAATAGATGTGATTAGAAGTTCTACCAATTTGCAACTTGACAAAACAATCAATCAATCATAAAACAATATTTTCGAGAGATTGCAAACGATAAATATGAGACAAAACTAATATATTGAATCAAAGAATCATGCTTTGTGAAATCCAACTATTCCATAACCAATAATAAATTTAGGTACTCATATTCATGGAGTTCATCACAAGAAGAAAGAGAATTTTCATGTTTCTAAACCCTAGAATAAAGTAGAAGAAGATAATAAAACGTGGTCTCCAAATTGTGCCTGAGGCTTCTTATATATAGAGTTTTATAACCTCCTCTTGGAAGAAACTAGGAAACCTAGTAAAGTTGGAAAGTGCACTCCTTAAAATTGTGTCCCAGATGCATCAAAACCCGTGCCAAAGTAAATTGCCAAACTGCTAGCCAAATTCACAAATATCCTTCGCAAATATTGAACTGGAAAAAAAAATCGCATAAACATCCAAGTGAGCTTGCATCCTCATACTCGAATAGTCCAGTCCAAGTCTTCGTCAAGTCATGTAAATTGCTTTTAGCTTGTCGATCCAGTAAAGCGGCGGCATACTCTTTCTCTCGGCATCATCACGTTATCATCCACGAGGCTTCGAACTCCTCTCCATCATGCATTACCGCCATTACCACTCGGTAATCTTGGCAGTTCCCAACCATCGAGATATACTCGAGTTCCATCACCTCTTCTATCACACAGCTCCATCCAGTGTCTCATCGGTTTACTCTCTCGAGAATACCAGCAGGTCAAACCCATCAACTGCCATGCATCACCGATCTGAGCGGCTCCGACAATCACCGTCTCGTTCCATGTACTTCCTTTCTCGAGCTCACTCATCCATGTAGCGACAACATTCAAACCCGAGTTCTTCTTTGTCCATCTCCAGCTGGAAACTCTTTCTCGAGATGAACTCTCACGCCGGTGTCAACCTCCACAATGGACGACCAGCGTTATGCGCCATGCTCCCTGTCACTAAGCTCTTCAGCGAGAATGGCAGCCAAACGACCACCGTCGAATGCTCCATCTTCCATCCTCGGCTCAACAACACTCATCCATATCGTCCCGACATCATCATCACCATCGTGGATCACGCCAACAACACCCACAACGACCTAGCTTCATTAACGCCAACACGAGCTCCAAAACCCATCTCCTTTAGCCTTCATCAACTCCATCAATCGCCATTCTTCGCCTAGCTCGCGTTATCTCAATCAACGGAAAACCCAGGCATCACGCGCCTTTCATCACAGTCGAACTCTTTCTTCTCCATCTTCCAGATCATGACAGAACATTTATCGATCATCACCGGCTCCTTCCACTCGTCCACCATTCTTGGAAACTCGAGATCCATCACCACTGCGTGACGATCTACGTCTCGTCCATCCATGCATCGGTCACGGCTCAGGTCCCGAGTAACCCATGTCTCTTCGATGCGGCAACATGAGTCGGCTCGATAACTCATCGTGTTTCGTTGAGTTTGCATGGGAGAAGAGCGGTGGCTTTGAGTAAATAGGTAAGGCTTGCGCTGCATATGACCTCAGTGCAAGCTTCCCCAGTAAAGGACCAGACTCCTTTAGTGATCCCTTTGAAAATGTCCGCCCCTTAACATGAGGGTGCCCCTAGTAGCGATCTTCATTCAGTCGCCGGTCTGGAAGGCGACGGTTTAGTTCTCGTTTATGGATTTCGCGAGAATCTTGGTGTTGCGATATTCTGATCCTACATCATCGTTTGTGATTCCACAGTATCTTATTTCGCTAGTCGATTAAGATTATTGTGAGGTGATTGGTAATTCTAAACTGTTCTTCGGAAATATAAGTCCGGGTTATCAATTGGTTCCTGTTCCCTTGATTTATTAAAAGACGAAACAAAAACTCTTGGGTATTTCTGTGGGAGACAGATTTATTCAATCCTATAGACTTTTCTGTGTGAGACAAATTTGTCTATCAAGTCTTCGACTTTGGGTCATAGCAACTCTTAGTTGTGGGTGAGATCAGCTAAGGGAATCAAGTGTGTAGTATCCTGCTGGGATCAGAGACGTAAGGAGCGCAACTGTACCTTGAATCAGTGTGAGATTGATTAGGGTTCAACTACAGTCCATTATGAAGTTGATTGGTAGTAGGCTAGAGTCTGTAGCGGCTTAATACAGTGTGGTGTTCAATCTGGACTAGGTCCCTGGGTTTTTCTGCATTTGCGGTTTCATCGTTAACAAAATTCTGGTGTCCGTGTTATTTTTTTTTTCTGCATTATATTTTGTTATATAATTGAAATATCACAGGTTGTGCGTTAAGATCAATCAATTAGAATATCCAACCTTGGGTTGTTGATTTACATTGATTGACACTTGAACATTGGTCTTTGGTACCGTTCAAGTTACTCTTATTATATTCAATCGGGCTCGCAAATTTCTATTTTCTGATTGCGGATTGAATTAAGAGTTAGAGATATTAAACTCTTTGATACACCTTATTCTAGATTGAGTTTGACTGTCTAGTTGATTCTCTAGAAAGTGTATTGGAGTAAGTCCTCTCAGATTGCCAAACGAATTGTTGGGTGTGGTTGTTAGACCCCCGCATTTTCAATTGGTATCAGAGAAGGAAAACACATTAAAGACCTTACAAGTCTGTGTTTGTAGCGATCTGATATGGACAGAGGTGATATCTCTTTAAACGTACCACCAGTTTTCAATGGCTCAAATTACTTGTGGTGGAAAATTGTTATGCGTGCCTTTCTTCAAGCGCGTGATTTTCAATCATGGGTTTATGTAGTTAATGGCTATGATGTTCCCGTTGTGGCAATAGGGAATGTGACCGTTCCAAATAACATTGGTGCATACGATGCTGCAGAGATACTTGCTGCAAAGCAAAACTCCGACGGTTTGAATGCCATCATACATGCCATTACCCCAGATCTTTAGCACCATGTGACTACGTGCACTCGGTCTAAAGATGCTTGGGATATCTTAGAAATCGTATTCGAATGGAATACCAGTGAAAAGGAAGCTAGGATGCAAAACCTTAATTCCGATTAGGAAAACCTTTGTATGGTAGATGATGATTCATTTGATGAATTTAATCACAAAGTGTCTGAAATTGTTAATACATCTTTTGCATTGGGTAAGGCTATTCCTGAAAAGGACGTTGTGATAAAAATTCTTAGATCACTGCCATCTAGATACGATTCTAAGAAGCATGCCACTGTTGAAGGAAATAACCTTGATGCTCTTTCCAGAAACACATTGGTTGGAAAGCTAAAGATATTTGATCATGAGCATACATCCAAAATTGGAAAGGATGTTGCCTTCAAAGCACAAAAGAACACTAAATTACTTGACAAAAGTAAAAGTGTTTATGTCTCTGAGGATGATCTTTCTGAGGCTGATTCATCGGATGAAGATCTTGACAAATCAGTCTCTTTGATCACAAGATAGTTTAAGGATCTTATATTGAAGAAAAGTAAACGGTTTTCCAGAGACAAACCTAGGTCATCAGTTAAACCTCACAACCGCATTCTTCCTAAAAATAGGGATACTGACGAGGCTGATGATGAGGATATGCTACAGTGCTTTAAGTGTAAAGGTTTTGGTCATTTTGCAAATGAGTGTCCAAACCGTAGAAAATACACTAGAAACAAAGGTCTTGCTGCAACCCTTGATGAAATGTCTGATCACTATGATTCCAATGAAGACGAAAAATCAAGTGTTGCACTTCTTTGTGAAGATATTGATTTTGATAATTGTAGCAATACATACATCAATCTTAATATCCTTCCAGAAGAAGACTCAACCAATCTGGAAGAAGAAATTAACCCTTCTGTTGGAAACTCTATGTCTGATTTTTCAGGTTCCACTCTGTGCCTAGTAGCTTGCACATCTCGAGCGTCTGAATCATCTTATCCAGTGACATGCTCTTATTGTTCACTCAAGGGTCATGAACTTTCAAAGTGTTTCAAGTACAAACACAAGATGAGACATGTCAAGAGACTTCAAAGAAGAGCAAATCGCCTAGCAAACAAGCTCAAACTTGTTCAAAAAACCGCCGAGGTATATAAGATTTTATCCTCTTAAAAGAAGTTGGTTTCCAAAGATAGGTCAAGACCACTAGAGAAAATAGTATGGTCTAAACAATTCGATAGACATGGGTCTATGAATTCCTTTCAAAAAGGTTATGGTGGACAAATTGTTGTTCACCTCAGCACAACTTGATTGTGTTGTATTGGTGCATCTTGTCTCATGTACCTGATCAAAAGAGACAAGATTGTGCACACCTCGGGCTTTAAGAGAAGAAAAGTTTGTTTTCTATCTTAGTTTTTGCTTTGGTTTGCAAATTTGGAATTCTTTCATATCTAATTGATATTGGAAGGGACTTCTTTGTATTATCAATGAAAGAGGGTTATTCTCGATAATTCTACTCTTTCTAGGGTTGTGAATTTTGCGTGCGTGAACCTGTGATGTTCAAGGTTCCGTGACCTTACATTCCTTTTTCCTTCTTTGAAACTCTTTTTCATCTTAAGACTGCCTGTTGAGTTTAAATTGTGATTTCCTCTCACAAACCCATACACGTATGGAGACTCCAAGCATCATGTGTCCTGATAGAAAAGATGTTAATATGATTGTTAATCCATCAATCATAAAGGAAAAATAAAAATCTCTGTTGCCTCCAACTTTCAAAAGAAAAAAAAGGAATGTGAGGAAGCCAAGAGTTGTTCCTTCAAATTCTCAGAAGTTTTCTGACGTTCTTGAAGAGTTAAAGGAAACAATGAAGGAGATTCAGCAAATAAAGGTTGTTGTTATGAGAACTCTCGAAATTCAGAAGGCCCCGGTTCGACATCATCAGCCCAGAAGGTTTGTTGGAATTGACTCATTTCTTCACGAACCTTATGTTCCTATGGCTGTTGACGACAAGGAGTTCGGGGACGATAAAGAATTCTTTAGAGGTCTCAATGTCTAGTAAATCTTCTTTTAGAGAATCTATTTCTTGTGTTTTTAGAAGAATAACTAGGGTTTGGAATAGCCATTATTGTGAGTACACATAGCTATGTTCAGTCCGAAATTAATTGGTAGTAGTCTAGAGTTTGTAGCGGCTTAATACAGTGTGGTGTTCTGGACTAGGTCCCGGGGTTTTCTGCATTTGCGGTTTCCTCGCTAACAAAATTCTGGTGTCTGTGTTATTTCTTTTCCGCATTATATTTTGTTATATAATTGGAATATCACAAGTTATGCGTTAAGATCAATCAATTAGAATATCCAACCTTGGGTTGTTGATTTACATTGATTGACACTTGAACATTGGTCTTTGGTACCGTTCAAGTTACTCCTCTTATATTCAATCGGGCTCGCAGATTTCTATTTGCTGATTGCAGATTGAATTAAGAGTTAGAGATATTAAACTCTTTGATACACCTTATTCTAGATTGAGTCTGACTGTCTAGTTGATTCTCTAGAAAGTGTATTGGAGTAAGTCCTCTCAGATTTCCAAACGAATTGTTGGGTGTGTTTGTTAGACCTCCGCATTTCAATGTTAAAGCATAAAGTATATTGATTATGAAGCTGAAATTCCAACATAACCTTATGGTTCTGGAGTCTGGACCAGGTTCTTTTGCTGATCGCACCCAAAATTCAGTTATTAGCGGGATGGTAAAAAACTTAAAAGATATGATGGGTGATTTCCAGACTTTTAAAGGGAAGATAAGTGTCGAATTTAAAGAGACAGTGGAGCACAGTTTTGACTTATTCAATTTTTTATTTTTTAAGATTTGGGTTTTAATTGAATCTGATATGTGAGGTCTTTTTAACTAATCTCACAAATCAAAACCCATCTTTCTGAAATCAGACTCAATTTTTTGTAACCCAAATTTTGTTTCAAATCTTAGGTATGTGATATTCTTCTTTATAAACCCTAGCAAACGATTCTCTGTAGTTTATGAATTTCAGTTGAGTTTCGTTACTGTAAATTTGACATATGGTTGTATTGATTCTATAGGTTTTATTTTTGTTTAGTTTTTATTTTGGAATTCTTAAGTAGACAGAATCATTTGGGTGTTTCTTTGGTTTAAGTTACTACATATCTTCAAATCTTGTTGTTTCTATTTTCTAGGGTTTAATCGTCGTTGTATGTATAGCTTAATCTTTGCTTCAACAATTTATTTTTCCGGTATATCTTCAAATCTGGTTCTTTTTTTTTTTTTTTTTTTTTTTTGTTCATCTGTTGAATCGTATCCCTTTTAACGAATGTCTGCAATCAATTTTTGGTTCTACTATGCTTGGGATCATTGGGGTTAATCAATTTTATTTCTTATTGGGTTCTTATGTTATTGATTCATGAGTTATTATGTTGTAGATCGGTGATGCCAGTTCTCTTGCTATAATTTTTATATACCATGATTCAAGTTATTTTCTTATGGAACGACTGCCAAAGCCTTGCTCTGATGAAGATGGACATCTGATAGCATTACTGTGGACTTTGAGAACATGGTTTGCTCATTATTACTGCCCTGTGGTTTGTGTTTCGCTTTCTCGTGAACCACTCTTCTTCTTTAATCATGAAATAATACTTGTTATGCACCAAATGTGGATTATGCGAACTTATTATACTTCTATCATGTGAAAAGTGCTGGTTCTTTCATAGGAAATGGGATGTATTGGAGTAATTACTCACTAATAATTGTCATTAATTCAATTTTACTTGGTTTTTATAAATCTACCCTATTTAGTATCACTGATGATGCAAATTTAAGTACTAGCAACAAAAACTTTTCCAATATTGTTTATAACCTGTGGTTCATGACTCATGCTGGATGAAGGAAGACTCATTTGATGAAACATACTTGGATTTGCAAGTAGTTATGGTGTGCTCGTAAAGCTGAGCTTGTTGAAAGTAATTGCTTGCTGCTTAGATTTGTGGTTTGAAAATATTAACAATTTCTTACTTTATGTTTATGAATTTGAATTCTAGGAGCATGACGGACTGGGAGAGTGACAACCATATCAATTGAGATGTTGAAGGAGAACATGGCTGATGTTTTAAGTTGTGTGCAGAGGTAGTGAAGACATTTTAGTGTAGATGGGTGAAACTAGGATTTCATTTGCTTGTTTAAATCTTTTCAGTCATCTTGTTTTAATTGGAAGGGCCTTGTAGTTTGAGTGTCTTGGATTGTTTGCAATGACCTAGAGGACAGATTTACTCCTAGGCTTGTCTTAGCCAGGTAAGTTGAGAGATATTTTTCATTGAAATGAAATGCATTTTTTTTTTTTTTTGTAATTTGGAACAAGATTTTGATCCCAGTAATTCTTTGATTTTAGTTTCCCTGACTGGACATTTCTTTAATTTTCCAGATCCGTAGGGAGAGATTACTGAAAGATTCAAATTGGTGATGGAAATTCTTCCAAATTCGGTTAGGTAATATACTTGGCCAGTATGAGTGTTTTTCACCAGCCACCATACGTGTTTGTGTGGATTAATTATTTTCTGATGTTTAATTGGGTTCCATTTGAATCCTTACCTTTATATTTATGTTGTAGCCATGTGCAAGATGTCACTGATTCCTTCCGAACTGGAGCTGCTACTAATGTTATCTTTGGCCTTGCCTTGGGATACAAATCTGTTATCATTCCGATCTTTTCTATTGCCATCAGTATCTTTGTCAGTTTTAGCCTAGCTGCCATGTATAGAACTGTTGTAGCTTCTCTTGACATGCTCAGCACTATTGCTTGCATATGGTCCCATCAGTGACAATGCTGGAGGTATTGCTGAGATGGATGGCATGAGCCACAGGATCTGGGAGAGGACTAATGCCTATATCTTCGCTCGGAAACACCACTGCTGCTATTAGAAAGGTACAACCTATGTGACTTTTCTTTCTACTTCCATTACTTTCTTCCTTTCTATTATTGAGTTTGTTTGAACTATTGTGTATATGGATTTTCCATTTGATCAGCTGCTCTTGTATTCTTGGCATTCTTTGGTTCCTTTGACGTGTAGCTATTTCAAGTGTGGATGTTCTTACACCTAAAGTTTTTATTGGTTTGCTTGTTGGAACAATGCTTCCATACTGGTTTTCGGCTATGACCATGAAGAGTGTGAGAAGTGCAGCTATTAAGATAGTGGAAAAAGTTCGCAAGCAATTTAACACCATTCCTGTCCTTATGGAAGGTACCGCAAAGCCTGACTACGCCAACTGTGTCAAAATCTCTGCAGATGAATTCATCAAAGAAATGATCCACTAGGTGCCTTGGTCATGCTCACTCCCCTAATTGTTGGAACTTTTTTTGGCGTTGAGACCCTCTCAGGTGTCCTTGCTGGTTCCCTCGTTTCTGGTGTACATGTAACATATTACCTGACTACTTTTTGGCCAAACAGTGGAGTGTCCCCTTCTAGTTAGAGTTTCCTTCCTAATAAATTATTTCTTAATCTTTCCACACTCCATGGATTGATGAAAATTACTAGACCCGGCCCCTTGCTTTGTCTACAGGAAAAGTGGGGGTGAGCAACAGCGCACTTACGACTACTGCTAGGTTTTCCCTATGTGTTTGAAATTTCATAAAAGCACCGTGTCTTTGATAGAGTTTGTCATGAAGTAAATATTTCAACATTTTTAAATGTTCCTCTCCTTTGGAGTTTCAGTACAAGATTGGCATTTATACTCTAGTAAGTGATATTCCTGTTAATGTCGAGGTGCAACTCTAGATGATTTCTTCACGATACAATGGTGCGGCATCTAATGTGTGGTCATGTTGACATGACTTGCTAAGATGTGTATCTGAAATTCTTAATTTTCTTATTTGATGTGTATATAAATTGTCCTTACTTCTATTTGTTTCGTAGTTGTGAGAACGAATGAATCAACTATGGCCATTTTACACATCAAGATAATACACTTCATATAATGTAATTTATTTACAGGAAATTTGTTTTGAGCCTGTAAGATATTGACTTACAATGTATTTTATTCTGACAGTTGGCTAAAAGAAGAAGTAGAGGTGATCGTGGCAGAGGTTCAACTGGATCAACTGTTGTTTCTACTAGTACAACTATGCGAGTTCACGGCAGAGGCGGGGCTAGAGGAGGTCGTGGAATAGCTACACCAAGTACTAGTTCAGTTGAACTATTAGTGTGTGTACGAATCTAAATGTAGAGCAAGTTCTCTTTTCCTCACAAGGTGATTCTTTTGAGCTATAGCATTCTAAATTCTTTCATTTGCTTCCTTTCATGGTTTTATGTTTTCAACCTGATGCTTCCTATCCTCTTTGAGATGGTATAAGAATTAGAATTGGTGTACTTAAATCGTCATTCTATTAATATCCATACAGTTTAGAGGTCACTTACCAAAGATGGGACTACATTTTCCAGGTGTTCATAGAAGATTGTATACACTGAAGAGGAGGATAACTCCAATATATCCTTAACGAGTTTCGAAACCCGAACCTAGGCGCTATAAATTCTGTAAGTTTTGTTGCTTATTGGAAAGAGTTGTATATGGTAGTTAACTTTTTTAAGTTTTGTAAAATACAATTTCACTACTAATATGCACCAACCAATCAAAAATTCTAAACTGCCAGGGGTTGAATCATGAGGGCATTGGTAGCGCTGGTGTCAAAAAGATTATTCAGTATAGAGCTTATTAACAACTGAAGTTGACTGATTTATATTAACTGATGTTTGATCTTTCAGATTCAAAAACTAGGGTTCTTGAGCTAAGTTAGGTAATCTGAAAACCTAATCCGTCGCAAATCGGCTGTTTTGGGAGAGAAGGTATTTAACTATAACATGAGAGAAACCATATGAAGTTGATCGAGAACTTGGTTTCAAGTGGAAAATGCTAGAACTTCTTACAAAAAAGCAATTTAAGACTAAGGGGGAGGTCGGATATAAATTTCAGAAATTCAAGAGACATGATGTTGTAAGCCTGTAAAGGAAATTGATAAGAATCTAATTGAGCTACATCGAGTGTTCCTAGACATGGCTGCATAGGTAGAAGCTCAAGGGCAAAAACTCTAAAACATAGAAAGTATTGTTACGCGTGCTAGTTCATTTGTCAGAAAACAGTACCCAGATGGCTCAGGGGCGGAGCCAACCCATTACAAGGGTATGCTCATGCACCCCCTACCCAGCTGGCTCCAAAGCCTACTTTAAGCCCAATAAAAAAAAAGTTTATTTTTAAGCCTAATTTTGCTTTTTTGCTCCCCTAATTTTTTTTTTTTTGCACCCCATAACAAAATTCTTGGCTCCACCCCTGAATGGACTAATCAACTTCCAGGAGCACGATAACATCAAAAGAGCTTAAGAAAGTGCTACTGTATAGCTATTCTTTTTGTTGTGATCCTCATCATCCTTCTTCTCATACCAATTTTAATATATTAAACCCACGCTTTAGAATGAACAAATATTATGTTCCATCTAACATGTACACCAACATGGTTTGACAATTCAAGCTTAATTTTGATGCGTCATGGATTGATGAAAATGAAATTGCATGTTATGGTCTAATTATTCGTTCTTCAGTAGGTACAACTATCCAAGATGGATCTGGGACCATCAATGCCTCCAGCCCTGAAGAGGCAGAAGCTCTAGCTTTGCTTGAAGCAACAAAGTGGGCAGCAATCATGAACTACGAAGATTTTTGGATAAAGGGAGATTGCAAAGGAGTTATTGTTTTTGCTCAGGGTCAAAACACCACAATTCACTGGAGAAACAAGGCCATAGTAGCTGAAGCTCAAAGAATCCTACAGACTTGTGAGCACTTTTTGGGTTTTATTTTTAGCCATAGGAATAGCAATAATGTAGCAGATGTTTTGGCAAAGCAGGCAAGAATGCAAGGCCATTACAAACAACAATGAAGACTAATGCCACATTTTCTCTTTTATGCTTTAGTTGTTGATGTTAGCTCTCTAGCTTCAAATATAATCACATCTGAGGAAAACCTGTTGGAGGTTTCTCGTTGCTTAAGTTGTTGATGTTAGCTCTTTAGCTTCAAATATAATCACATCTGAGGAAAACCTGTTGGAGGTTTCTCATATTTCAGTTCCCTACGCTGAGATAAAACTTGTTGGAGGTTTCTCATGTTTCAGTTCCCTACAGTGAGATAAGGGCAGCCAACATGGAAAATGGCCTCTTGTAATTTTTTGTTTTGTTTTCAATTATATTAACTTTCAAAAAAAAAAAAAAAAACATGGTTTGACAATACTCAAGATCAGTCTACATCAACATGGATAGATCCTATTCACACCGCTTCAAAAAGCAATGAAATGTTTTACAATGCTTCGGGTTGAACTGTCTACTTCTAATGGAATATAACGTCAACGTTCTTCTCCCATCTCTACTTCCAATGGATCACAAGGTTAAAATGAGATGCCTTTTCCCTCTTTCCATTCCCTCTTTCCATTTCTTCTTCTTCTTTTTCATATTCCATTTTTTCCCTTTTCCTTTTCTGCTCGGATTATTTGCTTATACCCTAAGAGTTGGGTGAACTTATTTTCTCATTAACCACAATTCAAACACAAAAAATCTAATTCTGTAGAAGAATAAAGCTATCTAATCTTTATATTTAGCTCCAAAACTTTTTGATGAATAACTTTGTTGTCAAATTTACTAATTACAGGGTTTCACATAAATGGCAAACAGGAAAAATAGGAACATGCTCACAGACTACTCAATTTGCAAAACAAATGATATTACAAGGATCCTGGATAAGGCCACGTATCAAATAGAAAATTTACTACATAATCAAGGAGATGCAAGTGTTAACAGAAAGCTTAATAAACAGCAGTCTCTCTAATATACCTTTATTGCAAATCTCGAAGTTCTCCATATGTTAGAAGATGCTTGGTATTGTGGAATTCATATATCTGTATCTTTACAAAAAGTAACCAAGTTTTTTCTCTAGTAAAATACAAGTGGTTTTCAAAGAAAAATTAAATGTATTGAATAACTCTGGTTTTTCTCCAAAGTACAAGCTTATATTTTTGGATGAACAAATCAAAGGGAAGAGTATTTATGATGAAGGAAAAAAAAAAGGGGGAACAAAATCAGGATCTTACAGTAATTAATCAGGCGCCAGAATTGGGTAGAGCAGCCATGAATAAGTTGTAGGATGATTCAAGGTCAAAATGAAGTTGTCTAGATTGCTGTTCAGTCAGTTCGTCAGAAGCACCCATGTTTGCCAATCTTGAAATCCACTCCTTCATTTTCACTTTCCCCTCAAAATCAGGTGGCAGTATACCGAGCTTGTTGAGGGACCCTGATAGGTCATATAGTATCGGATGTAGCTGTTTGAAGAATGCAGCTAACCAAGTTAGACCCCAGATACTGATGACTTACAAACTGGATTATGTCTCCTATACTCTAACAGGTCTAATAATGCTACGGCATTGTTATGGTATAACTTCCAAAAACAAACAAAAAACAAACATGGTTTATGGAATCAAAATCTCTTTCAAAACTCTGCAGTAGTACTAAGCGTAAAATGAAAAGTGAAAAGCAGATGTTGGTTGGTAGTTGGAACATTTAGGATGCACTAACTAAAAGGGAGTGTTAGGTGAATGTAGTCTATCCCCCTTAGAGTATCCACACTCCGTAGTAGCAAGTTAAAACGCCTTTTACATTACTTCATTTTCTCTTCCTCGTTGAATGGAAATAAATACAAATACAGACCATCATGGGAATACAACAGCCACATCTAGGCCTAACCAACTTTTCACATGTTCTGAAAACATGACGACAGGGATGTAAAGGTTACTCGAAGTCATAGTCTACGACCTCGAATAAAAGGGGATGCAATTGTTGTTATGAGATATTACTTGGGAGTGCTGTTTGGTACTTGGTATTGCTGAAACTTTGAGTTTTTCATTGTATTGGAAAGAGCTGATAAGTTTGACCTGATTCATATTCCAGATTTTCTTATGATGCCAAAAAAGGGTTAATCAAATCAGTTTTCTTTTGAAACTGGCAATACCTCTAAAGTTTGGTTGTATAACTGGTCCATTATGAATCAATTTACAGTGGATGCTTTTGTGGTGGATTAAATGTGATGTAAATTGTTGCACCTATTTCCAGAAAGTTGAACTTTAAAAACTAAAAAAAAAAAAAAAAAGAGGTCTTAAAAGGAAATACCTGATCAACAGCAACCATGTTGAGTTTCAAAGTATCCATAGCTGTAATGAAATGCTGCACACATTCTGCTACAACTGCAGCTGAACCAGTAGTAGATGCAGCAGCAGAAGCTCGATGCTCATATGTGGCAGGAATCCCTGAAGAAACTAAACGATTAAGAGCAGCAGGACAATCCATTTTATAGATTTCAGCAAAACGCTCAATACTGGGAAGTGCACCAACAAGAGATGAAGTTAGGGTTTTGAATTGAGCAATCAATTTTAAACACTCAGGTTCATACACCGATGATGTGATTAAATCACGTACATAAGCTTTTTCAAGCTTTTCTGTTGCTTTAATAATTGCATATAGATCAGCAAAATTATCATACATCTCTCGTTCTCTCTTATCATTCCATAGCTTTACATCCATTAGAGATAATCTCTTTTGATTGCCCTAATTAACTAGATTGAAGACCAAATCGAATAGAAAAAAATGTATCGAATTTTTAGAATAACAAAGCTTACTGAATTGGGGTGTAGATCTAAAAGGAAACCCTGGAAAAAGGTTTGATGTCAATGTGAGAAAGATATTAACTACGTTTGGAAGTAATGATGAAATTGCAGCGAAGACGAAGAGGAAAAGGATGGAGGGGTTACGTGTGTTGTGAGAAGAAGACTAGGTCTCGTCAAGTAGAGATGGCCCGACCTGCGGGCTTGACCCATCCTGGTGCACTTTGGGATGTTGTTTTTCATCTTCTAGAAATGAAAAAGTTATAACTAATACACTTTCCGAAGTTTATTGTTAACATCTGGAAGCGATAAAGTCAGAAGTTAGGCTAACGGTGAAATTTAAGATTGATTTTTAAAAGTTAAAAATCAAATTTTTTAATCTTTGATTTTTGGGATTGACTTTTGCTTATCGTATTCGAAGATATTCTTTAAAAACAACAACTCAAAATATTATCATGCATTACAACTAAAAAACAATAAACCCTATGTTGAATCTAAAATACGAAGTATCGTGCATTTGTATTATACTAAAAAAAAAAGGTCTTCCAAGATGGAGATCTCCGTCTAGTTTTAATTTTGTCATATTTGAATTCTTAAATAGGAATTACACTTTTATGGATGATAAAGCAGCTAAATTTTGTAGAAGGTCTAGAACCAAGAAGAATGAATGGGAAATTTCTCTCACTTCTTTAACTCTACAATGTAATATCATTTGTCAATAAAATCCCCTTTCTAGAAAGAAAAAAAAAAGATGGAGTTTCCCCGTCGTCAGCGTATAAACGTACACTGCGTTTCGTAAACAAGTTTGCAGAAATATTAATTTATTTGTAACAATATCATCAGTTCTTCGAATAACAGTTTCTTATCTAACAGAAAAAGACCATTATACATTCACTTTGTTAAAGTCACCAATCACACCCTTTTGATCAAAATAAATGATTATCCTGTTTACATCCAAATCGTCACTCAATAACATTAATAACAAGCAAAACTTTAGTTATATAGTTTATTGTAGTATCTGCGACACCAAAAAATCACTCTCAAAACCTGATATAATTGATCTCTAGCAATGATTCCATACCCAACAACATGCGGATTCCCAAAAGAAGCTCGACGACAACTAAATAAAACATGAAACTTCATAAACTAAGTGAAGAATTCTAGCATGATACTATCATAAACTAAATATCTCCCTCATGGTTGCACAAGCTGCACTCACCATACCTTTGTATGTGACATTTCTGTTTAGCAAAGCGCAAAAAATCCTTAAAACTTTTTGGATTCAAAAAATCCTTGTAACCAGTTCCAAATAATTTCATTGAAGTTAAAAATACGGGGGTATAACAACCACACCCAATATTTCGTTCGACAATCTGTATGAACTAAACTCCAATATAATTCCGAGAGCACCAACTTAAAAGCGAGACTCAATCAAGAAAGATATCAAACAACTTTATCTATTTCTCAATACAATCAGTAAATAAACTGGATAGAAATCCATGTGTTGATGGGAGAAAACGATTAGCTGGTTTATTAGGAAAGTGGAGAGACAACCGTGCGGAGGAGACCCTCAACCGAGCAAATTGCTTTAACCTTTTGCAAACAGATGCGCTGTAAAGGGAGTGCTTTGAATTCGAGAGATCAATCTGTAGGACTCCGGCCTAAACCAAGAAAATGGTCGTTCCAGAGTCAATTCGGTCACAAGAGAGGATGGGTCGATCTGTTGGAGGGAAGCTGAGAAATGTGTGAGATCAATGGTGATCAAGGATTGTAGGTGTGTTGTGTATTCTATATCTATCGAAACTTGAACCCTTGTATAGGTATGCAATTTGAGAAAGCACAAAAATGGAAATGGGTAGTCCATCTCTCTAGCTTATGTCCAGACTAGGACTCCAGTGAGGGAATAAAATAAGTTCCGACTGATTGAATATACTCAGTTGTTCGTTTTTTTTTCAATCATGAGTTCAAAGACTTATTTATATTGCAAGAATCATAGACACCTTTATCCCATGAAGTGTGACAGTTGCTGGAGTCAAACAGTGGGGAAGTGTGAATCGTGTTAAAACTAGTTGCTCATCGTGCGTAGACTTGGTTGATTATCCACCCACTACTTTGCTAACTGATAGACGCATTTATGTGTCTATTTTGATCTTGATTATCTATATTGTTAGTACCCATTTTTGTACTTATTTTGGTATTTTATGTCTTTGTAGGTGTTTTTGGAGAAATAAGCTTTTGCGAAGAAATTAGCTCGAAAAATGGTATTTGCACCCCTGAGAGAAAATTACTAAAGGCACCCAAATGACGTACTACAAGCACCCCGGAAGTATGTTGGAGACACCCCAGAAAAATACTATTGGCATCCAAGTTTGGTTATGTACACCCAAAGAATGTGTTATTTGCACCCGTCAAATGGATAAGGGGCACCCAGTTGATGAGGGGTAACCCCCAAGGCACATGCTATTCGCACCCCAGCAGCAGGATAGGGGGCGACCAACTTCTTCTCAAATTCAAAATTGAATTTTGGCGGGAATACTTGAAGTTTACAGGCCGATTTAGGATTCGAAATTCGGAGGAGTTTTAAAGAGATTCAATTGGATATTTTTGCTGGAATGGACTGGATTAGGACAAACAATGATGGTATAGGTGATTGAATGGATCGAATTGGGATTGATCATCGATTGAAGCTAAAGCAGGGAATGAGAGTTTCGGGTGTTCTGCCAATTCCAAATACGGAAGTTACATGAAGAGTTTGAGATCATATAATCCATGTTTGAGTTAGTTACCAAGGATAGGGGATTCTGGAAGATTCATTCGCGTGAAAATAAGAGAAAAATTAAATCCCGAAGGATTATTTCCATGAGAAAGAGGAAAGAAATATCGGGGAAGTTACGCAATTAAGAGGAGATTTAATCGCCCTGTGAAGTATATATAGGTGTGTTCGAGTCCCAAAGAGATTATTGAGAGTTTGGGGAAGTGTGTGGAGGCTGCAGAGCCGAGAAGAAGAAGTGCAGGAAAAGTTTCCTGCTGCTGCTGCAGTGAAGAAGAAGGTGAATAACAAAGACCTGTCAAAGTCTGTCGCATAAGCAGTCTTATACTCAACAACAAAAAAGAGTTATTATTTTTCGTCTTTACTTGCAAAAGACTTCCAGCGACTTCTAGCGTCTGGCTGTCTAACTTTAGTAACTGTTTTCAGCGATTGTTTGCTGCTTTTCTCCCTTTTCACCTTTGTAAACACCTTTTTGAGCAATGGAAAAAATCTTTTGAGTGTGTTTTCACCATGTGGAGCTAAACCCCATCAATGGGATGACGGAGGAAGCCAATTCTCATCACTGTGGTAACTTTATTTAATTCTTTTTATGACTTTTTCATTAATATAAATTGAATTATGATTTTAAATTAATTAGTTGTCATTTATTTTGATGGGTTATGCTTAGCTTTATTGTTTTAATAACCCATGCGTACCGTTTACAATTAATGTTTTATAAAATCTACCTTGGCAAAGATTAAGAGTCCATAATTATTATTTTCAGAGCTATATTTATCTAAGAATTAATATTGAACCATATAATAAGAGTTTGGTGAAATCCTGATTCCCAGTAATCTCTCAACATTGTCATTATCCTTTACTTTATTTGCTAGTTAATTTTATAGTTTAATTATGAAATCAACTTCCTAAGTCCGAGAATCAAACCCTTTCTTACCACTGAAAAAAACTACATCAGTTTTTGGCGCCGCTGCCAGGGACAAACAATAAGTTTGGCGCCAAACTTAATACCCCAAACTTATTATTTGCTAATCCCGAGCAAATCTAATCAACAAAATAAAATCCTAACTCACTGTCGCAGGCATCGCGATTATATTTAGCGTATGCAACAAGCCTTTAAACCCCTAGGTGGCCCTAGTGGCCGAGTTATAGTCTCGAGAGGATTTACAAGAGGTATACCCACAAAACCTTTACTCCAGACCCTAACTATCTACGCATAACCTTGGAATAGCACTAAAGAATCTCCTTGGTTGGCATACTCTCATTGACTACAGGAGGAAGTACCCTGATGCGAAATTCCAATTGTTGTACACGAGTTTGCACTCAAGCATACTAAAATTCATATATAAGTGACAGAGCTCTACTCAGATAGTCGCACTATGGAAATCAATATCCGGAATCAAACAAATCACATGAATAGATAAGAATATGGAAATAAAGATAAATGGTTGCAAATGGACGTCAATGCTAAGATGAATCCTATGACCTAATGGATTGAGATACTGGTCTTGACTAATATCAACACAACTGGCATATACAAAGGAACTAGTGGTCGATAATCCTAATTCTAGATCAACTCAGCTGGCATATACAATGGAACGAGCGGTCGATTTTATTGAACAATAATAAACTTTAATTTTTTCCATTTTTTTCATTTTCATTTTTTTTTCCAACTGCATGATTTGATCTTTTGGATCCAAGCGCATGCATCTTGTCAGCAGATTACATGATAGTTCCCATGGATCCTGCATTCCACGCTTGTTTAGGCGACGAAGACAGGGAAAACACACACATATAGCTATCCAAGTGTTAATTAATTAATTATTTTTTTAATTCCGTTTGGTCTGATTGGTCGGGTCTCTTTATTATTCTTTTAGTAACTCAATCACTCTACTCCATCCCGGCAGACATCAACATAAAAAGTTTGCAAAAACAAAAACAAAAAGTAATAAGATGATTCCGAGATACGGTGAAACTACCATGTTATTTCCAACACCTGAGATATGTGCTTTTATGAATAGACTCTATTTAGATGTTTCCATCTACTCAGATTGGTTCCTCAACTCCTACAACCAAGATGCTTCCATCCACTTAGATTGGTTAGTGCCATCCTTAATATGCATATATTTCTAGGCTATGGAGTTTAATAATTCATCTAAAAAGTTTTCTACACTAACTCCTCTAACTGCTTGCACGACTTGCTCACATTCTCATCGTGAATGGACACACATACCGTAGACCGCCATACCAAAACCCTAATTGATATCCCCCCATGTGACACGATTGATGTCTCGTGATTATGGAGTCTGCAAGGCAGACGTGTATTTAGTTAGTCAGTTGTTGACTTGATGAGACGATGAGTCTTTGTATTGCTGAGTTGAACATGATTTACGAATGTTCTAGGATTCATGAATTGAACATGTCTGTCGAGACAGATGTATAATTGTCGAATGAATGTTGATAGTTAAAGTGAGCAAATATTGCTCATTCGATGAATTGTTGAATATTGATAGTTGAACCAATATTCCTAGTCTGAGCAAATATTGCTCATCTGAGCAAATGTTGCTCGTTTGATGAATTATTGGTAACGGGACGAAATAAATATTAATTTAAGATACTGGCTACTGGACTGAGTATAATTAATTAAAGTGTTGATTGCGGGATCAACGTAAAGTTATTTGTGTTTGAACCTGCTCAGAATTATGCTTTGCAGAGCCTTGGATTCGAAACCCTAATTTTGATCAAATTGCTGATCAACTGATGATTTATTGAAAATCAGCCACGGAGTGAGGGAGGGACCTACTACATGGGATGATGGGCCGACCATATAGCGCCCAAATGCTCGAGTGAGACAGTACCAAAGTCTCTTGAAGACCAGTTGGTGAAAGGATGATTAAATGCTGGTTTAATCATTTATTGAAATAATGCTCGTCTGAGCATTAGGTAATAAAACCTAATTATGGAGAAATGAGGGACCGACCAATAGGTCATGGAACCGGCCCTAGTGGTCATGGGATCGACTGACGACCGTTTGATGAAATTCCAAGTTGTTTGAAAGAGTTTGAACCTAATGTGAACAAATTAGGTAAAATTATGAAAATATGTGGGACCGGCCTCTTCCAAGCCAAAGGGCCAACCTTGGTTGGTCAAGGTAATATGTCAATGTCACCATAGTGTCCGTGTCTCAGTCCTGAGAATTTTGATATTTTCTGATACGCGTTTGAGCAACATTTGAGAAAATATGAAGAAATCAGGGTTTTGCTCAAACTGAGGAACTTCATAAGATGAAGAAAAAAATAATAATAAAATAAGAAATTACAAGGTGTAGGACCAGCCATGGCTAGGGCATGGTCGGCCGGCTAGTAATCCCGGTCCCGTGACACCTTTCCTAATTTTATATTATTTTCATGATGTGAAGGAAATATCATGAATTTCGAACAACTAAAAGCTTTGATGCTCAGTAGATTTCATTAGGGCTGTCAATGGGTCCGGATCCTCCCGGGTACCATAGGTCTCAGGATCGGACCCTGATTATTTTAGATGGTTCCGGGTCTTGACGGTTACGGGACTGGTGCTCAATTATGTCGCCCCAGAACCGGACACGATAAAAACAATGGGTAGTCATCGGGTCCGGTAATAGTACATCAATCAATCAAAAATGTAAATTAAATCCCGTAAGGCTTAGCAGCAGTTCAAAATGGAGAACCTACGGCATGAAACCTCAATCAAAGCTTTTTGGAGAACCTACGCCATTGAAACTCCAATCAAAGCTTCTTTAATTAACATTAGAAGATGAACAAGGGTTTCAATTAGAACTAACACATATAATTAGAGAACTAAAAAAGTTAAATCTACTCCAACCAGGAGCATTACCTATTAGATAGTTACTGAAATAACTCTAGAAGAATCTTTAATCGTGATCTTTGAATATAACCCCCAGACACCAAACATTCTCATTTTAAATTTAACAAACAATAATTCAGCCTGAGATTCCTTGAAAATTTGTGAAAATTGTTGAAAATATATTTAAATGTAACCATAAAGGAAGCTAGGAAAAGAGATAATAGTCAATAATTTTCCATCTACAACGACCTAATCAACCCTTGTATCATGTTCAACTAATTATTGTTTGGTGATGAGTGTTGTACTCAAAACATAAGTTTAACGGAAATGATTGGGGATAATGGTTATCGGTAAGTACTCCGAAACAAAAGAAAAAAGAAATTAAGGATGAGTTAGTCTTGTAGATGGAACTTGGAAGAAGAAAGGGAGTAGCCGCGGCTGAAACTTAGTCTTTGTTTCTCTTTTTTTTCCTTGCATTTTTAGGGGCAACCCCAAAAGAATTAGGGGCCAGGGCCGGTTCTGAAGGGGAGCAAGGTGTGCTCCCACACAAGGCGTACCATTTGTGAAGGCGTATTTTTATGCAGTGTTCATATTGGGCCCAACTGATTTACTATCTTTTTTGGTAGGAATGGAACTAAAAATAGCCCATTTTGGATTCTCTTAAATCTACCGAAAACCCTAGAAGGAAATTAACAGGCGTCTCAAAATAAAATTGAAACCGGAGAGATGAGAGAAAATTCAGTCCAACAAGTTAGTCGACTGGGCACTTTTCGTCTGAGTTTCCTTGTTTGAGCTTTTTTGTTCTTTTAATCCAGGTATGTCGAGAACTACCTACCTAGCAGGGGGAAACAACATAGGAAGTTGAGAAAGTGAAAGAGTGTTTGGTAAATGGATATTTGCCTCAGTCTGTTTTTGGATGTAGTTTAGTTCTCAAATTTTATTTTTATTTGGATTCGTTAATCAACGTAGTTTGGTCCTCTAGTAGTTATGTCTTTGTTTTCATTTTTGATGGAAAGTTCCCAACTTCCTAATACTTTTCACCATACTTTCTTCTTAAATTGTGCGACACAAATTATTTCGCTTTGATGCTATTAAGTAGATTTTATTTATGTGTGAAATTTTTTTTTGGATAAAAAGGCGTTCCGATCTCTTTCGCACAAGGTCGTCGAAATTTCAGAGACGGCCCTGTTATGGGCGACACATATGAAAAAAAAGGGTCGCCCAAACGTAAAATGTAGCCATCCCTTATCTCCCATTTTTTTTAATGGCCAAACTACCCTTCACAATCAGTAGATAACTTTATAATTGGGAAGTTAATCCACAATCGGGGGTCAATTTAGTTTATATAACTTCCGATTATAAAGTATCCCCAAATAAAATCCTATATCTTTTGAATTTTAATTATCCTATAATCGGTAATAAATAAAGTTACCTTGACTCCCGATTAAAGTAGACCTTTGGCTAAAATGCTACCATAATCGGTACTGAATTTAGGTTATTTAACTTTTGAATATAGAGTAGCCCCAAAATGAGATTTTGCAAAAATTCTCTATTTTTTGAATTTTGGTGAGCCTATAATTGGTAGTAAATGAAGTTATCCTGACTTCCGATTATATAGTAGACCTCTTTGCCGAAATCCTACCATAATCGGTAGTCAAGATAGTTCATATAACTACCGAATATAGAGTAGCCCCAAAATGAGATTTTGCTGAAATCCTCTATTTTTTGAATTTTGGTTGAGCCTATAATCAGTAGTAAATGAAGTTATCCTGACTTCCGATTATACAGTAGACCTCTTTGCCGAATTCCTAGCAGAATCGGTAGTCAAGATAGTTCATATAACTACCGAATATAGAGTAGCCTCAAAATAAGATTTTGCCAAAATCCTCAATTTTTTGGATTTTGGTTGAGCCTATAATCGATAATAAATGAAGTTATCTTGACTTCCTATTATACAGTGGCTCTCTTTGCAAATATCCAACCATATTCGGTAGTCAAAATAGTTCATATAACTACCGATTATAGAGTAGCCCCAAAATGAGATTTTGCAAAAATTCTCTATTTTTTGAATTTTGGTTGAGCCTATAATCGGTAGTAAATGAAGTTATCCTGACTTCCGATTATACAGTGGCTCTCTTTACAAATATCCAACCATATTCGGTAGTCAAAATAGTTCACATAACTACCGAATATAGAGTTGCCCCAAAATGAGATTTTGCAAAAATCCTTTTTTTTTGAATTTTGGAGTATCCTATAATCGATAGTAAATGAATTTATCATTAACTTCCGATTAATAGTAGCCCCAAATACGCATTTAGCACAAATTCATATCAATCGGTAGTCTCTGTGTGTTTTTTAACTACCGATTATATTACCAATAATCATTATGTTAAAAACCATTATGTTACTTCTGATTATTAAAGGGCATTAAGGTATTCTACTAACATTTAGGACATCCCATAACCTTGTCTATGGGTTGGGAATAAAAAAGTTGCCCCTAATTCTTTCGGGGTCGCCCCTAAAAATGCCAGGTTTTTTTCCTCATCTCCATGTAGATAAATAATGTTATAATATTGACTCCTTAAAGTGTAACATCTGTATTACCCGACTACCCGCAGGGTAGGATCCGGATGGAACCGTTTACTACCAGGTCTATTAGGGTTAACTCGTTGGGACCCGCAAATCACTAATGGGTCTAGTTTTGGGACCCATACTCAGACCTGATTCACCCGGTTCCGGGTATTTGGGTACCCATTAACAACCTTAGTCATTTCATCATGTCATTGAGGAGTATTTAATTCTAAGTTTCATTAGTGGCTTGAATGATGAACTACGTAGTTCTGTACAGTTGCATGAATCCACTACTCTTTCTTAAGTATTTTTCTTATAAGACAAGAATAAAATTCCCTGACATATCAACAAACACCATCAAAATCTTAGCTTAGATCTCTATAAATCCAACAACCTCATCATATTATATTCTTAAATCGAATATCCGTTTTTTTTGTTATCAAACCCACTACACCTACACCTTCTTCCACTTTATTCCAACATCCTAGCTCCATCACACCATCTTACTCAAGAATAACCGAACCAAAGACGCTCTAAAGGTCTATGCTACATCTGCAATGAGTAATACAAACCAGGACATTAGTGAAAGACTCAAAAATGCTCCATGATGGTACCAGAAGAATAAGAAGGTAGTGAACAAGTGTATCCAGTTGTCACCGCAATCCGGTAATAGGTTAGGAGTTGAACAAGCATTTTAAGCGTATGATTAAAACTGACAGCATAAATATTAACCAATAAGTGATTTACGCCTCCAATTATCAAACTTAGTTAACCAAGTATTATTTGTTATAGCACGATCCAACTTGCTAATGATTCTACGAACTCCATACTGGCCATTATCCCAAGTAAAATTACTTCCCAAAGCGTCAGCATCAAGCAAGTTATTAGCATCCATACTATCACTAAACTCAGTTGAATATTCATATCTGCAAGTGAAAAAAGATAAATTAACCAATGATGCCACTAACCAATAGTACACGGATGGATACCCACCCTATGATGCCGATATGCTAACTACACTATGATACAAGAGAGTCATAGATAAAAGGAAAAGAAAAGATAAAAATTGCATAAAACATGAATAACATATTTAAATATGATCTGTGGAAGAAAGCAAGGTGCCACATAAGTATCTGAAAGCTCTTCTCGAGTCTAGAAGCAAGTATACGTTAGAACTGTGAACAAACAAATTATATCAACTTACTATACTTATTCATTATATATTTTCCAAAAAAGAATATCATAGCCAACATTTTCAAACTCCAATTGGGAAACCAAACGACAGCTGAAGGTTCAATTCCGATTCTTACCCCGAACTTCTCATAAATCCGTATACAAGAATGTAATTAATATTGGTCGTATCGACCGATATATTGGGAAAATATATTGTGTGTCGGCCCTAAACTGAGACGATATGTGAAATACTAGAAATAACCTATGCCGTAACGGCACGGCATGAGGTTAACAGAGAGTTCTAATAAGTATCTAGAGATAACTCGCGTCGTAACGACACTGCTTTAGTATGATATCCGACTGGTGTAATTTTTTTGGACTTTAAATTAAATCATGTTCCTTTGCAAGATAGTTTTCTATTTTGTTTTAAACGAAAATAATGTCTATAAGTACATTATAAAATTATTCATATACAATATCCAAAAACGAACACAAAATCATTTAAGTAATAGCGTGTATGCATATCTCACTTATATATGAGTTATGAATACAAATAAACAAATAAATCTCATTTCCCATTAGATTCATCATGCAACCACTAAATCCAATTAATGCATGTACGATATATTATGATTTCATTTAATGTTTCTTTGAATATCTTGAGTTAGGAGGTGATGCAATAATTGAAGATTAAAAAATTTAGATTCATAATGGAAGGGGTTACAGAAACGACGACCGTCAGATGTCTTTCGCTTGGATGAGACTGAGATGGTCGGATACAACGTTTGTCTCTCAAAATGTTATCCGACCGTCCAAGCTCAAAAACTCATTCTGTTTTGTATTATATATCAACCCAAAAAAATGTACCTATTATATCGATTGTATCGGTCGTTTTTCGATTATCGTATCGGCCGATAAAATCGGTAAGGATATTATTGTAACATTAATAAAACAAAAATATGATTTTAATTGTTATAATATCATACAGAGCTTGTGGTTGGTAACCTAGCAACAAGCTGGGAAATGCATTTTTTTTCTCTATATAAGCCCCATGTCTAGGACTATTAAGCTATGAAGTTAGCTAGTTTGAACATTTCTCACATGTTTATACTGCTAACTTTGAACTCAAATCTCTTGTTTTGTTTTGAAATATTAAGTTTATATGTTTCTTTCGAACGTTAAGAGATACATGTATTTAAAATATAATAATATGTAACACATGCTCTTATTTGATTGGTGAATTTTTTTCATTGAAAATACCCTATATTAAAATTTTTGAGTAATAAATATAATTAACTGTAACTTATTAGATTACAAGGTTAGTTGTATACCTCGATAATATCCGATACAATCTTTCTTATAGGTGTATCACTCATCACCGATACAAGTTCAATACATGATATTAACTACTTTGTGCAAGAGATACCCTAAACAGATAAGATTAATATGCTCTATCATCTACAAAAGTCATAAAAACAATACAAATAAGGTCTTGAGATTTTATAAAGAAGAGTTGGACAATGAATACGAACTAGTCAAACACCTTGCAGGATCACCTAAGAAGATAAAGGGCATTTTAACTGGGGATCTAATTTTACATGTCAATGATTTGGACACTGTTGTTTGGAATAATAAGATACTATTTGGAACTTGGAATTTAAGAAAAATAACAAAAGCATTGGTTACATGAATTAATAAGATGTTGTTTTAAACTTAAAATCTAAGACAAATAACAAACATACATATAAAGTCAATTTCCCCTCCAGAATAAAGTTACTCCAGACAGGCCCTTTGCATCTTTATAGATAACATCCATTAAAGCATCATGCTTACTCAACTCTTTCGGACTCATATCCACAGTTTCCTTGAGTCTTGCAAGATACTTCGCAGCAGTATTATTCATTTTTCCACCTGCAAAATTTGTAAAGTAAAAAGGTTTTTCTTTCGAATTTTCATCATCTTTTTGAAAAGCTATTCTTCGTTTCTGGAGCTTGCACATGATTTCACAAGACAGTTCGTAAACCATGTTATGTTCATCTTCACAAGGTCTTCCACGATCACAATTAGAAAGATCAACATAAACATCGGCAAATGTGCAAGTCAAATTAATAAACTTAATCACATACCCAATGACCACATCTATACCTTTACTTGCTTCCCTCATCTCTTGATAAAATGCTGAAACATCTCTCCTTTCATTATCACTGAAATAAGAATGTGCAGCAATTGGTGAACCTTGCCAGTTGCAAATTAGATACCCAATGCCCAGGTCACAACTGTCAACTCCATGTTTATTCACATTCCCCTCTCTCCCCAAACCGACCCTAAAATTTGAACAATGGGTTCTTTTGGTGCTTCTTCTATGTACGATGATCATAATCTTGATGTAAGTTGTTTTTGGTTTTTGGAAATATGAATTTTGTTCATTACCTATTTTACTTCATGATAATCTTTTACTGATTTTTCTTTGATTTTAGGGTTGATTGTCTTATGTTTTATAATTGTTGTTTATGCTATCATGAAAATTTCTTTGTTCTTTTATTTTAGTGTTTGATTGTTTTAGGGTTTTGGAAAGGTTTGTGCTACCATGAAAATTTAGTTCAACAACAACCGTTTCCATTGTTTTAGGTTTATGATATTCTCTCTGTAAATAACCATTGTTTAGTTTTATGAAAATTGAATGAAGAAGAAAGAAGAAACACGATTTATTTTTTATTTTCTTTTTAATAGAGGGACATATATCCGGGATTTGAGGAGTGGGTGCGTGAGAAAATACCATTAAAGAAGAAGGAAGAAGAGTTGAAGAAGCTTCTAGAGGAAGCTGAATTAAATATTGAGGAGGAAGGAGAGTCACATATCAAGAATATGCTGGCTGAAAAAGCCAGATCAGATATTTTAAGTGCACCAATTGCATCATCCTCAGGCCAATAAACCTGAGGATGATGCCCACTCAAAGAACATATAGACAACAGACCGTAGGAATGATTAGATAGCAGGAAAAACAAGTAAATAAAACTACAAGAGTTGGACAATGAGTAAGCACTAATCAAACACCTTACATGCAGGATCACCTAAGAAGATAGATGGGATTTTAAACAAGGTCTCAGTTTTACAAGAGCAAATAATAGAATCATCAAGGTGTGATATATATAGAATTACTAATAATACACTTATAAAAATTCTAAAAGCGTCATGTAAGATGAAATATCTGGATATAAAGATCTCGAGAAATATGTTAACAGGTCGAACATTTCATAATGCAAACAATCAGTTAGATTACTGAGTTGAACAAAAGATAACTTAAAAAAACACAAACATGATCTTTTTCAAAAATTGAAAACAAAAGATAACAAAAAAAAATGAACATAAGTTTTCACAGGCCGCGAAACACACCACAAACACTAACAAACTTCTTCGAACCATTATAAAGTTGCATACACTATGGGATGAGAATCTTCTTGGCTGGCCGTACAAGAAGATTAAGCAAGGTTTTTCATATATTTCTTAACAAAACGAACACAAATTATGATTTTAATCTCCTTTTCCTGGGTCTGATTGTAGGATTGAGGGTCTTATATCTTGTAGAGATGTTGCACTAGTTAGAAAATATATTAGTTAAGAATACCAATTATATTGTTACCAACAACATTCGATCTTAACAAGATGATAAAATTAGGATACATACATTTTTAGAACACTTGGAATCAATTTTTTTGACAAATGAGTCACACAAGGAATCAGAGTTACAATCATAATCCAAGGGACCCTGGACATAGTAACTCTCTGGGTCACTATAAAACAGTAGAGATACAAAGAAGAATATCATTATCAATCATCAAAATGGTCAAATACGGATATTAAAAAAATAAAAATGATTATCAATTATAGGAATATATGTACCTCATGGACAAGAATTAGTGAAACACCTCCTCATAGTCCACATGCAAAAATTAATAACCCTAAAACAATCACAATAATAATATAATCAAATTCAGGATATAAATGTTGTGTTAGGATACTAATATTACTTTCTTTATTTACGTTTATGTTAATTTCTATATTTCAATAATATTTCTTTTAGTTCTTTGAGTAGGAGTTGTTTCCTTATTTACATCCTGGTACTTTTGGAAATAAGTAAGCTATATATACTTTCTTGTAGAACTCTCTCAATTCAATCAATATTAATAAGTTTGCTTAATCTTCGGTGGATATGTAAAAGGGATTTTTTCTTTTCCATCATTTTCATATGTTAGAAAAAAGTGTAAAATTTTGTCTCGTACAATATCTTCAAATTTCCTAACATATAAAAGAATAAAAGATATGTAGGAATTACTCACTGAAATATGTTGAACCTTAACCCTCGAAAAGGAAAGGTGGAGAAACGAATAGAGCGCCAGATGTACTTTTCTTTCATAAACGAAGATGCGGATCTCTCGGAGCATATCACTGGAGAACAAGAAAGGGCCATCAAAAAGAATGGAATTGGCAAGTAAATTACCGTGTAATATTTATTTTGACTTTGTTCAATAAAGATTGAAATAGTCTCATCCCATTAATAGCAAAATCTTATCCATTTATATCAATTATATCTAGTAAAAGAAACTATAAAATTAACCAATGGAAATTCAAAAGGTGCTGGAAAAATAAAAACTAATTCAAAAGCTCTTATCTCAGAAAAAGATGTTTCGGTAACACACAAAAAGTAGATTCCGGACTTAATAAATTTGAAAAGTTAATAATTAGTCTATGGAATACATTTAATAATGAATTTTGAGGGGAATTTTTTTTCTTCCTGTAAAGCAAAAAAACCAAAATAAATAAAATAAATTCTAGCCACAACTTTGAACATGCTCTACAGATCTTCACACAAGCATGCGGTATCGCAGTTTACAATTACAATATCAATGACGCTGCCCCCCATTTCATGAAGTCCTTGGCAACAACTAACTTTGATATGGTTAAGGATACTTTACCTTCATGCTTTGAGTTAAACGATAGAGTATCTATCTTGTGGCAACATAACAGAGTGAAGCATGCTATGGATTTCCTAAAGGATATCCCTATCACCGGTTTAAACCAAGTTGTGGGATCAAGGCAATTTAGCGCCATGCTTTAATATCGTTTGGGTATTCCTTTCTTTGAAGTCGGAAGCTCATGTTCTATCTTCTCCAGGCCCATGGACATATATGGTGACCACGCAATTTATTGTGCCAGCGAGGTAGGCCTCAATTTAGACATGATATGGCACGAGATATCATTGCTGACATATGCTACAAGGCCTGGGATTTCTCTCTAACAGTGCAAATAAGTTAAAGCCAGCAGATATCCCATTTACAACTGGGAAGATGGTAAAGCCGTTTGCTTTGATGTACAATTGTCTCTCCTTTCACAAGCGCTAGAACTCGCTCTTTCGCTCCAGATCATGCTATCTCTGCGGCTGTGACTCGAAAGATGCACAAGTATCTAGATCAATGCACCACACATGGCCATGGCTTTCAAGTGCTCGCCTTTACTACTCTAGGTGAACTGGGTGAAGACACTGTTTTATTTTTAAAGAGTTTGAAAAACCGCCTTGTTAGGTATGATGCCAATCATAAAATCGGTAGTTCTCTTTTTCATAGAATGGGTATTATTATTCAAAAGGGAGTTGGTGCCCATCTTGTGGCTAGGCTTCCAACACAACCTGTGTAATCATCGACTTGTTTTGCTTCTTTTAGTAGTAATAATATTATTTATAAAAAAAAAAAAACTGAAAAAAAATTGTGTATCTGGTTTGGAAAACATGTTGTCAAAAACTAATTTGTTTTGCTACACGAAATATAATCTATTTTGATTTTAAAAATTCACTATGAAGTTATGTTTCATGAAAACTTTTGTAAAATCAAAAGTAACTTCACATATAATATTTGGCCACACTCTTGGGGTTTTGTCCCCATCAAGATCTTTTTTATTTTAAGCAAACAAATTAGAATAAAAATGAAAGAAAACATAAAAGACATTGAACACATCTCCATAACAATGAGAGAAGACTCGACTACCTAATGTCTCTGCTAAGGACCTTACATAGAAAGTCTAGAGGGACATTCCTCCAGGTTTAAGACTTGATTCTAGTTTTCGCAGTTTTAGCTATTTTGTCGCTCTATTACAACATCTTCTACGAAATTGAACTTCACAATTTTTTTGCTGACTTAACATAGACTGACACTCAGCCAGTAACTTTTGGTCTTCCACTGGAAATTTATAATTTTTCCAATACAGCCTTGAACTACATCTCGATTATCACTTTCAATTATCACCTTAGTAAGTCATAACTCTTAAATCCACTGAAGAGCTTGAAGAACGACTAGAGTGTCAGATTGTTTTATATCTCTGGCTCTCGCGCTGATATACCATTGCCCTCATTAATGTACATGTGTGATCACGCAAAATAAGTACAAAACCAACATTAGAAAATTAGTGCCAATAAAAGCAGCGATGTTAAGTTACTAAGATGGGGATTCTGAGCTACTCGCAAATCTTCTTGATCAAACTAAGTTTTTATCCAAATATGGATGTCATCTTTTTGGCTCAGAGATTGGAGCAAAGTCGAAGATATTCCAAACGAGATAATTTTAAACTTATTGCATTTTATCAACATGTGAGTAGCGTTCTCTTCTTCATTGTTGCACATAGGGCAGATTAAATAGCATATTATCTTATTCATTTTAAACTTATTGCATATAAGTCCTTTTGTGTATTCCTTATCTTAGCTTTGACAATAAGGATGTTGTGGCGGAATTTTCATAAGAACTATTGAAATTTATGGTGCGGTTGAATGTGCCATAATCTGAGCCAAACCTTTTTAGACATATGGGAATTTTTTTGGGTACAAATGGTAGATTTATCCTTTTGAATTTCCTTATAAGTAGAGCTTGTAGTAAACTCACCACATTTGGTAACAATCCATCTTAGTTTATCTCCAGCTCCTTCAGTGAGAGTGATGAGAAGAATCTGCTTGGATTGCTCTTGGCTGAAAAATTATTGATATAATTTATTTCCAAGAGTGAAACCTTTGATTAATCAACTCACCTACCTTCATATTTTGATTGACATTGTTATCATTCTGATTTAGGACATTAGCTTTAGTTTTTGGAACCCAATTGTGTTGAAAAACTTTTATTTCAGAGTTATCCCCCACTTCCCATTTATAATGCTTCTTTTTAATCTCCGACCGTTTTTGAATGCGATGTCATATCCATGTACTCTTTCTTGTAAGAGAGTCAGTTAGAAGATCTTTATCTTTGAAGTATTTTGCCCTTAGTAGTTCAACCCACATAACATTTCTTCATTTATCATTCTCCAAGCTTGCTTTGTGAAAAGGGCTAGGTTGAAATTTTCTGTGTCTTGAAACCAAATCCTCCAAATCTCTTTCGTAAGAAGATATCTCTCCAAGATTTATGGCAGGAACCACTATTATCCTTTTTGCTCTAGAAATAATTCCTTCGTATGTTGTTTTTAAAGGAATATACTAAGTACACCACCAAATTTTTCATTCGGCAACCTGTTGGACAAAACCTAACACAATCATAATTAGGTTAAATCAAATACCCTTGAATAATCAATATGTTTAGACCAAAGGTCCGTGAACCTGATTATGTAGAAGAGTTCTTGGACGATCTCAAAAATTAATATCCAAGATCAACTTAGTCGTATCCGAATTAAGAGGATCCAAATTCTAACAAGTATGAAACTTGGAATCTATATTTCAAGATGCGAATTTAAAAAGAAAAAGTATCTTTTTTGATCTCAAACAATAAGGACTTAAACTATCTAGATCGATTACGTACTACTTAAGCTATTCCTATTATAAAGATAATAAAATAATATAATGCGGAAAATGAAAAACAACAGACACCCGAAGTTTTGTTAATGAGGAAAACTACACTTACAGGAAAACCTCGGGCCGGACCTCGTCCAGCTTTAAATACCACACTATATTAATCTGCTACAGACACTAGCCTATTATCAGACTTCAGATTGGAATGTAGTTGAGATCAAATTATCTCTCCAATAAATTCAGATGCAGTCGTGTTCCTTACGCCTCTTTAACCTCGCAAGATTGTGCGCACTTAATTCCTTAGCGGACGTCCGTACAACCTAAGAGTTGCTTCAACCTCAGTGAAGACTTTCTATACTAATCTTCCTTTAATAGACAAGCATGTTTGATTTCTCTTTTGATTTTTCAATCTAGGTTTGGAAATCTGTTTGCAGTATACAAAGTTCAACAATCCCCATGAATTCAGAAAAATTACACCAGTTAATTGAGAAGCCTAGATAATTAACCACCTCTCAAGAACCTTCCAAACAAATTAAATAAGAGTTTAGATATCTATCTTGAAGAATCACAAAGTCTCTCTATGATTCTATATATCTCGTTCCTAATTAGAGATTACAAAAACCTCATAGATCAATAAGAACAAGATCCGGATACACAAATTATTGGGTAAAAGATAATCTGGCCGAGGTTCACGAATCCCCAAATGAAGTTTTCAAAGTCGTAACCTAATTATGTTTCACAGAGGGAACATAGGTTATAGAGGACGACTCTAGATGAGTAACTAGGACATAAGAGTGCTAGGGATTCAAAAATCTATTGCAACTATCTCTTTATTTGTAGTTTTTCAAGGCTCCATGTAGCTTTAAATTCAAGATAGGATTGCTTAGAATTCAAGCAAATACGTTTTCAGTTTGAACGAAATTCTTATTAAGAATGCATGTAAGCATGTGAGATGTCTGCATTGAAATTACACAGAAAAATATGCATTATGGTCTAGGGTTCTGAAAACGTGCGTAACGATGGTTCATAGTGGCTCACTAACCTTTGAACTTAACAAACGGTGTTCAATAACACTCAAGAATGATCAACCATCCACAAGCCAAAGTGATTTTGTTATGAAATTGTCTTATAAGTGTCTATGAGAATTATAAAAAAAGCGAACATAGTCATGTTGAGTAGTTCATGACCTTATGTTAATACTATAAGCAGGCAGGATGCAAATCGGGTTTGCAAACCTCTGATAGTTGGCAAAGTCACGGTACAAGGGTTTGCAAACCTTGGTAGTTCGCGAAAGTTAGTTGGCAGTAGTTTGCAAACCGGGTTTACGAACCTACCCAATTCCCAAACTCAGATGTACATGGTTTGCAAACTGGGTTTGCGAACCTACAGTTTGCAGAATTCATATTGTTTATCTTTGCAGTTGACTTGTCAGGCATATTGGAGATACTTATTTGGTATTGAGCTACTGACCCAAGAGTGAATTTAATATGTATATTTCTTCCAACTTGATTTATGAGTTTCCTAGCTACTTTTGCAAATTAAACTTTATATTTTCAACTGGCTTGCTGAAACATTTTTCCTTGCTTATAGAAGTAAACAAATTAACCCCCAAATAGGTTTCATCTAGATTCATTTGCTTCATATGTAGTTGCTTCTTGACTTAGGTATTTGCTGAAGTGGACACTAGACTTATCTAGATTTATGAGCTGATCAAAAACATAAAAGAATTTATGAAAAATACTAATTAAGTTCTAAATCACTTCACCATATGCTTTAATGAACAATATGCAGTCATATGCAAAGAACAAGTATGTGATTTCAGGTCCATGCTTGGCTGGTTGAACATGTACAATGAGCTTTTGCTGAGCCGCATTAGTAAAAAGTCTATTAAAACTTTCTACTTCAATGATAAATAAATACACAGAGATAGAGTCACCTTGCCGCAAATCTCTCATGGGAATAAATAAATCTAAAAGAGACCCAGTCAACATTAGAAAGACTTTAGAAGAACTTATAGATCTAGGAATCAAACTGCACCATTTTGAAGAAAATCCAAACTTGATCATTACTTGTTCAAGATAAGAAAATGGTGAGCCAACTTCTTATATATCAGCTTGACTGTTAAGTCAAATTATATTTAATGACTCAGTGGGCACCAGATACCCACGCCAAATTGTAACCTAATCCTTCTTATATATAATTGAAGAACGGGCACCTAGCTCAGCTGGTCATCCCCGTTTCCCAAAGTTTCATGCGCTCCAGGAGGTCCCAGGTTCGAGTCCCCAATGACGTAATATTGCAGGAATTAACATGGAAGGTAGTGTTAGTTTGCCCCCCTGGTGACACAATCTCAGCCCCCATCCGCTTCGGCTCCTTTGACTAGGTTACCCATGAGGCTCGCTGGTAGATTAGCACGACAACCTGTTCGATTTATGTAGTTGGAGCTTAGCTTGTTAGGCTTCCAACTAGTTTCATGTAATAATCCTTATCCAAAAAAAAAAAAAAATTAATTAAGCAAAATGGATAATGAACCGTTGGGTTTTGGAACCAATCGATTGTAAGTGGGACCTACTAAATTCCATAGTCAAGATTTACACGGAAGATATTAGACAAAGAAAGGGTACATTAATTAAATGCCCCTATTATAGAGGCCCAACACAAATACCCTCCCCCAAAATAATAATACCCTCCCCTCAAAAATACGGACAGGTAGATTACTATAATACCCCTAAATAAAATATCAAGATTATACGTTAACATTTACTGTTGTATCCGTTTCTCATCATTTGCACGATATCTCTCTCCTGCTTCTTCCTCTCACTCGTCTGTAACTGTTGAACAAATTTTTTTGAATCAAAAATCAAAAGAGAAACCGTCGATCGAAAACCGAAAAAAAGAGAAACCGTCTACCATATAAAACTCAGTAACCGATTTGATTATAATCATTTTCAGTTTCAAGAATCAAAAAATCAAAGAAGAAATGATAGAAAACTAGGTTTTAATGATTCTGAAGATTCAAACACAAAATTCAAAGAGGTAAACACGACTCTCATCTTCTACTTATTGTTATTGGTGAAGATTTAGGTTCCGATGATGATTTTTTAAGATTTTGATGTTGATTTCTTACGGTTTTGATTTCAAGTTTGATTTTCAGTTTTTGAAGAAAAAAAAATTGCATGTATGATTTGATACCTATTACTCCTACTAGTTACTATGATTTCGTTTGGGATATAATTGGTTTTTATTAATTGTTTTTGTTTAATTTTGATTTTTCATTTTAGGTTAAGAAGATTTGAAAGTTGCAGTTGCAGTTGATAAAGGTAAGAAAAAAATGTTGTTGCATGTACGATTTATGACCAATTCCTGCTTCTTATGTGTTTGATTTTACTTGGTATGAACTTAGTTTTGAATCTAATTCATTGATTTTGATTTTAACAGCTATCAACACAATTGATTTTGATTTTCATTGGTTAGAAGTTGATTTTGAGTTTTCAGAAGTTGCAGTTTCAAATGAAAGAGGTAAGAAAACAATTTCTTCAATTAGTCACACTTTCAGTTGTTGTTGATGTTAATATATGGGGTCAACAATTAGAGTTGATACCCTAAAATGCTTTGTTGTATGTATGATATCAACAATTAGAGTTGATAACTTAAATTCCAGTTTCAGTTGATGTTGGTTATATGAAATTCAAATGAATAAGCATAGGAGTCTATGTTGATATCCAATTTCAGTTGTTGATAAAATAGGAGTTGATATCCTTGTTATGAAGAGGTGAAATGCTTTGTTGATGACCTGAAATGCTTTGTTGATGACCTGAAATGCTTTGATGATACACTGAAATGCTTTGTTGATACCATGAAATGCTTTGTTGATACCTGAAAATGCCTTGAAATGCTTTGTTGTATGTATGATGTTGGGTTCTGTGAAATTAAAATGAATAAGCATAGGAGTCGATGTTTTAGTTGTTATCCTGCTTATGAGGTATAAGTAATGAATAAGCCATGAACTTGTTACTTGTTGAATGAATGAAGCTAGAGATATAATACTAGTGTCTAAGACTATATGGTAATGAAACTAGTGTCTAAGACTATATGGTAATTGTTGTTATTGATTATAAATGAATGACAGAACATAAAACTAATAACTTACCAAATAATGTCATGTAATAACTATTTTGGTTATAGAATATCCTGGAATCAACAATAGAAGTTGATACCATTTGATGGTATCAACAACAGGAATTATACAAGTATATTGTTGTCAACAACAAGAGTTGATACCAGTTGCTGGTATCAACAACATAAGTTGATACCATTTGATTGTATCAACAACAGGAATTATACAAGTAGATTGTTGTCAACAACATGAGTTGATACCACTTGATGGTATCAACAACATATGCTGACAAAATTAATGATATTTTAAAAATACTTTGATTATCTAATGCTGACAAAATTAATGTTGTTTTAAAAATAGATGAAAGGAGTGAGAAGATCACCAAGGGTAAATCCGCAGAGTACAGAAGAAGATAATTCACAACAGAGTAATAAAGATGTAGCCACAAAAAAGAAGAGAGTGAACAAGAAGTTGTTGGTTGATAAAGAGCAAGATGTTGTTAAAAGAAGAAAGAGCAGCGAGAAATGAAGAACTGAAGTAGATTCGGAAGAAGACGAATCGGAACAAGAAAGTCAAAGATCTAAAGCAACAAAAAGAAAGAGGGAGACCAATAAGAAGAATGACCAGGAAGAGGAAGCAACTCGGAAAGAAGAAGAAGAACAATGAACAACAAGCGAAGCACGTAAAGGAAAGAAAAAGTTTGGAGGTTGAAGATGATTAAGAGGATGAAGAATCATATTCGAGAATCGAACAACAACAAGTAGACACGGAAGGCGAAACAGAGGAAGAACAAACAGGTAAAACTTTATACATTATTTTTTATTTGAGTTCTATCTTTGCAATATAGTTAAGTTCATTTCTATATTAAATATAAAATTAAATGAATGAGTTGCGTGTATGCAGAGTCGAAGTAGGAAGAGAGAAACGAAGTTCAAATCAAGTCTATTACCATTGATTGAAATGTGCAACTTTCTATACAAGTCTGTTTGAAGTAGGAGGAGATAACAAGAATGGAAAAGCACTAAAGGAATGTGTGTTCGGGAATTTATAAGACCATTCTACACTGGAAAAGAGATCGATGCAACAAATGATAAGTGGTTAGTCAAAATCGTCCGGAAATACAAACTACTTATTGGAGCATTCGATAAAGAAAAGAACATATTCGAGTTTGGAAAAAGAAAACTTCTTATCGGTGCAAAATAGAGCCAACAGACTTTTCATTAATCTTCAAGATAAAAAGGGTCATCGAGAGTGAGGAGTTGAAGAAGTTCTTTCAAGAAAAAAATGATGCCGTAGTCACTACATGGTTTGAGAACAAGTCGGGGAGCGGGGAAGAAGAACATAAGAGTGATAAAATAAAGAAGTCTCGAAATTGAGCGCAAACTAAAAGCTGCCGCCGAGGATCGATCGACCCCACAACATTTTGTGAGACTATTTGCTATGTGGCTGTGCACGGTTGTCTTCTTCCCCAGATTAAGTGCAACAGACTTGCAAAGAATTGGCTTCCTTATATTTTGAACATGGAGAAAGTGTCATGGCCAGATCACATAGTAACCTATCTCGCTTAAATACATTGGAAAGTAGAAAGGAAAGAATGGAAGTGTTCTGGATGCACAATTCTACTACTGCTTAGGTAAAAAAAAGAAAAAGTTCATTTAATATAATGTTTAATTTTGAAAATAGTGAAATGCATACTTTACGTCAAACTAACCTCATTGATTCTCTGTATGCAGTATTGGTTCTGCGAACATACAGAAAACTTCGTCGCAAAGAGGACAAATTTTGAAACCGCAACACCAAGATTCATGAGATGGAGCCAACACGCAACCGCAAAGAACTCGGTAAAACAATTTTAAGGGAAATGTGGAGATACCATGGACATGACTTGGTTCACTCGTAAGGTAACATATTTGTTTACTCAGTTTATATTTCAAATAGATTTCACTTTTTATCATGTCAACAAAAGGAAGTTGATACCAGTTTAGGGAGTCAACAAAACAAAGTTAGTGTATCAACAAAATGAAGTTGATACACAAATGTGTACTGATTATAACAATTATACTTGTGTCAACAATGGAAGTTGATACCAGTTTAGGGAGCATTTGTATGTATACAGATTATACTTGCACATTTATTAAATCTATGTCAACAATAGAAGTTGACCCAAAAATGAATGTAATCAAAAATATATATTTTGTGTACCAACAATAGAAGTTGATACAATTTCTTGGAGTCAACAACAAATGTTTACACAAAAATTTAAATCTGCCACATTCTATTTTGTGTCAACAATGGTAGTTGACATCATATCTAACATGTAGTTCAGTCTTAGTGTCGCAAATCACTCGGGGGCTACGCCCCCTCGTGAAAGATATATTATGGTTATAAAGTTGGGAAAAAAATATTATGCTAAGCGTATTTTTATGTCGATCTGCAGTTCATGAAGATGTTGTTGATCCCAGAATGAAGAAGAGATGTATTTGATAGACATGTTAGCACCAGCACACCAGTTGGAAGTAGAGAGGCATAGGAATGAGAATCTGATAGAGGAAAACATTAATCTTCTACTTGACAACCAAGAGATAACATATCAAAGGAGGGGGCAAGCAACTAAATCAATGAGCAACATAACATTCATGAAGAAACTTATTGACAAGAACAAGGACATGATGCATTTGAAGCCTGAGGATAAAGCGAGACTTGATGAAATTGCTATAGAAGTGAAGCAATGGGAAGAAAAGGAGAAAAATCTCAAAAAGCAAGAGAAACGTCGAGAGAGTACTCAACAGAAATCAATGCTATGATTGAGACTGCTTTAAATAAAGAACCATCTAGAAATCGACCGGAAGCCGAGATGGAAACCGAGTTGAAACCTTCAAAAGCGGGATGAAGATGACTTGAATGAAGAAGAAGAATCAAGTCAAATGGCACCGTCACTTTCGGATGGAAGTGTGGCGATTTGCGTAAAAGCTTCAAAAAGGGTTATCGAGTGGATTGAATGTCAATGTACAAATAGACCCAAATTTATTGGCAAGCTGGAGGATGGGACGAGCTTTAGGAAAAGAAGAAAAAAGAAGACAAGAGCAAGCAAATATTCAGATTGCTAATGTGGTTCCAGATACTGGTAACTTAGATGAGAAAGTGAATCCAGAGATTGCTAATGTTGTTGCAGACTCAAATGAGGAAGTGAATCTACAGATTGCTAATGTGATTGCGAGATATTTGTAAAACAGCTCAACCGATTTAAGATGATAATGAAGAAAAGAGAACAAACATGGAAGAAGTGGAGATGGTGGGAGATGTACTTGTTTATTCAACTCCTCCAATTAAGGCTATACTTCCAGAGAAATCAGGTAATGTCCCTACAACTGTGATTATACAATTTGAAAATGTATGCAATTGTGATTATGAAAAAGTATGTTGATAATTTTGATTATACAAGTTTCAGTTTGGGTTCTTTCATTATGACAAATGAACATATAAAATTCTATTGTAATGCTAGAGATAAAATGCTAGTTTTATTTTTGGTTATAATGCTAATGTCGGATTGTTATATAGGTCAACAACAGCAGTTGATGCCATGAGATAGCATCAACAACAGGAGTTGATGCCATGAGATAGATCAACCATGAGATATCATAACGGGAGTTGATGCCATGAGATAGCATCAACAACAATTGTTGATTCCTTGTTAATAACAATAGAAGAATCAACAACAATTGTTGATTCCAAAAAAAAAAATGAGTCAACACTGATATGTTGATACTGTTTAAATAGGACTATTACATGTTAATCTAAATTGGATTATTTCCTTGCAGGTACTACCCCAAACTTCGGTGGTCCAAGCTTCGATGCGATCACTGCTGAAATTTATACTCCTACTGATGCAAAAGAGATGGAAGATGATCCATCACAAGAAACAGAATATACTCCTACACCGAAAACAGGTGACGATAATGTCTTGGAAGGCCTTAAAGTTCTATTCGAATTGGATGAAATTGATGGCCCAACTGAAGACGAAGACACCACCCAAGAGGATGATTACAAGCGACGCGAGAGACAAAGGAATCAAGATGAAGTCTGTTGGAAGAGGAAGGAGGTATAACACAAGGTCATCAAGGAATGCGCAGGATAAATACACACCTCCGAGTTAATGTGAAGAAGAGGACCAGAGCAGGAACCAAAGGAAAGAAGAAAGGGGGAGGAGTTGAAGAAAAAGAGGATGCAGTTATTCACCTCCTTGATGATTACGTTGACGAGACGCCACCCGAGCCAAGATCGTGAATAAGCCAGAAGACCTCAAACTCTGGGAATCCTGCACCGAGGACGAAAAAAGGATCATTGGTCCATTCTTTGAGCAAGCAAAGAATGGTATGTAACTCTGAAACAAATTCCCTATTTATTCATAGACATAAACAATGAAAGTTGATGCCAAGATAATAACCAAGTTGCATTTAGAATTTGACTGATATGTAATGTCAAGATAATAATACTTCAACATTAATATGTTATGTAATGTCAGGGAGCTAACATAAAACTTTGCAAATGCAGTACCAAAGCGTTTACCTTTTATTTCGACAATGAACAAGAAGAGTGGGTCACTGGAAGGCATCTCCAATTTCTAATGAACAACATCAACATTAACAGTGAGATAGTTGATTACTACAACACCATGCTGAATTCCAAGATGGAAAATCCATCTAAGCCTGCATACTATGGGAAGAAGCACTTAATTCTGAATTCAAATGCTTATGTAAGTAACAACTCTTAATCTGTCTTTTGAATAACTAGTTACATAAAATAATGATGAACAAATGAATGAATTATTGTTGTTATCAGTAAAAAACAAACTAACTGCCAAGAAAATGATGCAGCAAATAATGAGGGCTGCAGTAGCTAGCGGGGATATACAAAAAGTGGAATCAACTAAGATTCCAGCAAACTTGAGGGAAAGATACCCAGTGGATGACAGTGAAGCAATACTGATGATACCGATTTGTCTACAAGATAGGACTGGGAAACCCTTCCACTGGGTACTTCTTGCGTTGATACGTGGAAGATGGTTCATCTTCAACACCATTCATCACTACAAATGATACAACGAGTAGTACAATGTCATGGTACAAACTATGACTCCAGTCCTGAACGAAATGGGTATAAAAGATGTTGAAACAGATGAACAGGTAATTACAAAGTTAGACCATTACCCGGTACCAAAAGCAACAGGGTTTGGACTGCGCAATGCACGTCTCGCTTATTCATGAAGTGCTTGGTGAAGCGTGGAGATTTTGGGATTTAGATGGTAAGAAGGTCCAATACCATGAGAACATAAACCGGAAGAGAGCAAAGATTACTTCGAGAATATTATCCGAATTGAATGCATGGCAACCAACTTTGCAACTTAAAGACTCGGTTGAAGAGGTAGTCAACATTCAAGATTCTGTTGAAGAATTAGATGGTAAGCAAGTACAAGAAATTACAGACTCGGTCGAAGAGGTTATCAACCTACAAGATTCGGTTGAACCATTAGATTAGAGCAAACACACTTAGGTATAGTTTAACATTTCTTTGGTAACTAATTTAGTTGCTCTGTGTAGGTCTGCTAATTTATTTAAAATGTTAGTTTGAAAAAACATCTTTTATTTGGAGGATGTGTTTAGTACTAGTTTATTATCAATTAATATTACTATTAGTTACTAAAGTGATTATCAAGTGAATGAATGGTTTAGTTATGAAAGTAAATGAATGTTGCTTGTACAGGTTGCAGGTATGATCAGCTAATGGAGTTAACTTGTAAATACAGATAAAACCATGAATTTTTTATTTATTTATTGAGCATCAACAATGGAAGTTGATAAATTTTTGGTATCAACAATGGAAGTTGATACCAAAAAACAATGGGTCAAAAAATTAATTGATGAAAAACTGATTGGTTTCACATAAAGTAAAGTGAATGGGTCTTGGTAGTACAGTCATGGTATCAACTTGAATATATACAGATAAAACCATGAAAAATTTTTTTCTTTCAAAGTAGGCATCAACAATGGAAGTTGATGCACTAAGAGGTATCAACATTGAAAGTTGATACTCGACTTGCATCAACATTGATATGTTGATACAGGTTTATATAGTATTTTTCCGTAAAAAAAAAACAAGAAACCCGCAAACCGACATAAATCGACAAGAATGACATTGCTAAACAAAATAATAGAGAATGTATGTCATTAAAAACACAAGAAAATCTAACAAAAAAAAAGAGAAAGCATAAAGATAACTAACATCCATGTTGATCATTCAACAAACTAGCATAAAAAGGTAAAAAAAGAGAGTTCAGAGAAATAGTAAATCATCCAGTAAAACTTGAACAACATTCTCCTCAAGAAGTTGATCATTCTCGGGAGTTAGACTCCCTGCGAAACACTTGGTGCGGGGAGGAGCCAAAGGGGGTCTGCGACATCTACGACGGTTGTGGAAGGCAAGTCTTCCACACTCGACCACACTTCCTCTTCTTGCGAACTTTCTCTCGAGAACCCCGTACCTTGAAGCGGTTGGCCTACCAGGTGACGCTCGACCACCATTGGGAGGTAGGACATAACCTTCTTCATTAATTTTAGGTGGCCTCTCATGGTCGGGAATAGGATAGATAGGACGAGCATACAAACCTTTGTAGTACTCGGTGGTATAATACTGACCGATGTGCTTGTAAGGTTCGTCTTCCCCAATCCGCAACATAGCTTTCATGGAATGGGTGCAAGGGAAACTATGCTTCGCCACCAATTGCGGTACATGTCCTAGCATCCAAATCCACCATATACTTACCGATTGGGAGAAATTATTTCAAATACTTTATCACTTGCTCTTCTAAACTTGTAGAAACGATGATCAGTAATCCTCTTGTTGAGTCTAGCTTGCATCCGTGGTGTAAGTATGGAATTCCACTTACTAGACAACACCAACCTTTCGTAGTTCTTCTCCATTACATAAGCACAAATACAATCCACAAGCTCTAGTGCTGGGAGCCGCTTCTCATGCTTGATAACACTATTAAAACTCTCCGCAATATTCGAGGTGTTCTCACCCACCTTTCTCCTTGAAAAGCATGAGCTGCCCAGTTCTCAAATGGAATCTTCACCATCCAATCAATCACTGAATCAAGCTTGAGATTGCTCAAACTCTTGGCGGCGGCAAAAAATTTCTCCTTTGTTAAGGCAGTGTAGCACTCTTCAAACAACTTCACAGCAGTTTGCCTGCTCTTACCCTTTGGAACAGGAACATTACCTTTCATGTGGTACAAACAAAAAGAATGGAAAGCTTTTGGAAAAACTAGAGGACATGCTTCAAAAGGCCAGCTCCACGGTGTGATATGATGGTCAGTGGACGGTCTTCACTAATAATACCCTTCAGGTTGGTTAGGAACCATTCCCAACTGTCACAATTTTCGCAAGGTACAATACCAAAAGCAATTGGAAAGATCTCTAGAAAATACAAAAAAAAAAAAAAAAGATTCAAAGAGTAACACACAAAACCGATATCCATGAACAAGTTAATGGGTCAACAACAAAAATTATGGGATCAACAACAGCAGTTATGTGATCAACATCTACTATTATGGTATCAACAACTGCGATTATGGTATCAACAACTACAAAAGAGGTCAACAACTGCAAAAATTACGGTATCAACAACTACAAAAAACAGATCAACAACTGAAATTATGGGATCAACAACAAACAATTATGGTATCTGATGAGTGCCAAATAGTGCATATTTATACACCTTTTTATTGGCATTTTACTCATCTTTTGTGCTCAAGAATCAGATATTATCCCAGATTCTGTGTTTTCTTTGTTTTCAAGAATAAATATTTGTATTAATTAATTTTGTGTTTTTTAGGTAATAAATAAAGCTTGGAGAAACTGAGGAGCCAAAGAGCGAAGAAGTGGAGTCGAGCATCTATGGAGCAGAAAGCCAAAGCCGCGCGCGCAACAGTTGCAACCCAACAAGTAGCAACTCATCTACAAGACATGGGCTTGAGCTAGTCCCGACCCGCGACAGGATCCGAGCCCGTCCACTCCAAACCGTTGAGATCTCTCTCATCCACATCCTACGGTCGCTGCCCTCACTATACATCATCTCTTGATGCACTCGCACAACACCATATCACAACAGAACCGGCTACCAACCTCGACCGTTCAGATCTCTCCCGCAAGATCCTACGCTCGCTGCGCCTTCCTCATCGAGCTTTGATGTAACCGCTTCACACCACAACACCTATATATTCCAAAAGCCTAACCCTAAACTCATTTCTCTTCTCCCTCACCCGACAGAGCTCTGCTCTTCACCTCCTCTTCCCCGACCATCTCTGCAACTCCATCACCACCACCATCTCCTCTGCCGTTCTTCCCGACACCGCTAGCCACCAGCAGAAGCCATACCATCCTACACCATCACCTCTAGTTTTAGATATCTCTAGCCTAGCCTCTCTCATAACCCTAGAGGCTATGTGAGAGATAAATAAAACTAGGGTTTCGTTCACAGTTGGAGAAGACAGAGCAAACATCAATCAGAGACGGATTGACAGAGCCGACAAACGATTCAGAGGCCATTAAAGATTGGGTTTGAGTTATTTTTGATTTATTTCGATTTTTGTGAATTAGGGTTTGGTGTTTCCCTTGCATGTATAAATAGAAGTGTTATGTGTGTGTTAGGGTTTACGCCTGGATTAGCCAGAGTGTCACTTTAGTTGAATTTGTGTTTTAGTTATTTTGTAATGAGTTAATTTTAATCACCAGGGTGTTTAATGAAACCCCTGAGTCTCATGTGAAGCATGTATGTTTAGAATGATTTTGTTTTGTTCTTACAAAGTATTAAGATTAGTAATTAGCCATGGAGTTTACAAACTGTGATGAGTGGTACTGTAAGAAGACCACTCATACTAGGGGGGAGTTAACAAATTGAGTTGATGAATATCTAGCCAAGACCTTCAAGGGAAGGCACATGATCATAACTGAACTTGCATTGCCTTAGCATAGGAACAGGTGGTGGAAATAATCACCCTGGTCACTTTCCAATTTATCATTATCTCCTTTCCTTAGTTTAGGTTCACACACTACAATTTCCAGTCGCTTCGACAATCAATATTTTGTTACTCTGTCACATTAGGAAGCTCAGTTTAGCATAGCCATAGATCATTTCATAGCACACCCTCGTCTCTGTGGATCGACTCGCACTTGCCCTGTCTCACATACTTGACACCGTGCACTTGCGGTATTTCCGTAGGCCGTAAAATAAACCCCTTTCTCGGGCCTACCAAGTTTTTGGCGCCGCTGCCGGGGACTTGGCGTGTGCCTTGTTTCGATCTTTACCTTGCTTCACTGAATGTGCATCCCTGTATATACTTGCATCATTGTCTTTCAATATTCCCTGTATATATGTGTCTTATTTCCATGATATTTCATATGTAACTTAGCATTGTAACTTTATTAGCCTGCATTGTAATTCTGCCCTGTACATTTCCACCCTGCATCATTGCCTCATGATTTGTTCTTTGTTAGCCTAGTTCTTCCTTAGTTAGTTTGCATCATCTTGTAGCCTAATTTGTGCATCTCGTAAGATAAGCATATAACACTCTAGTTGTAGTTTAGTTTAGTTTAACTCAAGTGATTGTAACTCAAAGACAAAGATTTTGTTTTTCTCGCACCTTTTTACATCTCTCCGCCTTAGTAGTCAGAACTTGCATCCGTCATTTGCATAGTAGTCTAACTTCATCTCGTCATTTGCATCTTTGCATCTCAGTGCATATCATTTGCATATCATTTGCATCTCAAAGTGCATAACTGCGTGCAAACTGGGAACCGAATTCTTTGTTGAGCCGCAGTGCATTCTAATTGTGCCTGCCGATGCTTGGTCATTGCCGCATTCCGAGCAATCAAGACCGAACTCGTTGAACTTGCTCTTGTGCTTGCCGTGTCGCTTGAGCAAGCCCAAGGAGTGGGAGAAAAAGCGCAAGGGGCCCGAGTCACAAAACTCGAGCACAATTCGTAAGTGACTCCATACATAGCTTTGTGAACTAGGTTAAACTAGCATATCGAGCTTAAACTCCAGCCCCGAAGCTTGGAGTTGAGCTGGGTCACAACTTGAAGCCGGGTTAGCTGCACCGCAACCCGATAACCTAGCTTTCTTTCTAGTCTCATAAGTGTTGAGCCGCCCGTTAAAATTGTCTTTGTCTTGTTGTGAGCCGTGTCTTTGTGTTGCAAGGCTACAATTTGTGTTGTCTTGTAACTCACCCGACCCGCTCATGCTAGCACCCGACCTCACTCACCCGACCCCGCTCATGCTAGCCCCCGACCTCACTCCTGTTGCATTAGACCCCTTGCCAAGCAGCCTCGTAGCCGTGAGGTTGGGCTTTGATAACACGATTAGCCGCAACACAAGTGAGGTCAATCGAGATAGTTGATGCTCGGGTGTTATACGGTGAGCTCCGTGTGAAACCACCTTGTGCCGACCTTGTATGGCTTGAGAACTATGTGCATCTCGTGCTTAGCCGTATGTATTTGAGTTTTTGTTTTTAGCCCTGAGCATATTCTCGGTGCATCCGTGCTTACTTGCAAGCCCCTCGAAGCTGCAGCTTAAGCCATTGAGCAATTTATGCATGCTTGACTCAAAGGCATCTAAGCCATTGAGCCATTGACCCGTGCACCGACCTGTATTGCCTTGCCCCGTATTGCTCAAAGCATCTAAGCAATTGTTAACTATTTTGTCATCCAGTATTGCACTTGACCGAGCCAGGTATTGCTTTACCTTGCAAGCCCCCGAAGCCGCAAGCCGTGTACTTGACTTCGAGAATACCAAGAGCATGTTGTAACAAGTACCCCGTGATAGTGCATCTGTTGTGACTTGTGCATAAGCCCCGAGTTTTGAGCTCAACTCGCAAAGACTGTAAACTCCATTTGCCCCGTGCGACTAAAGCGAGTTTGTCTTCTTTGAGCACTACTAAACCGAAAGATCTTTGTTCTTTTTATGAGTGGTGACTCCCCTCGTGTTGATTTCTATAAGCACCTTGAGAAATTTGTGTCATTGTGTGTGAACTTGTTGTTTTCTTGTGTGTGCAAAATTTTACACAAGAAATTACCCGTGTCTTTGTGTCAACACGGCCCGCACATGTTTGTGAATCTCGCCAAACAATTTCAAGAATTGCTGTGTGCTAAGTCTTGAGAAATCAAGAGTCATTGAGTGTGAGTTTTGATTATCTTGTGCTGTTTTTCACCTGAGCTGCTGGCTCTGATCAAACTTGACTGAACTCCTTTAGGCTATAAACCCCCGCTAAACTAAACCCAAAGACACTTGGGTTCTTTAACTTGCCAGCCCAAAATCAAGACCAAGACCCACACTCTTTGGGCTGTTCAAACACAACCCGGGCCGCAACCAACCGAGCCCCAGTCCATTGGGCTGCACTTGTTAACCAAACTTGGGCTTACACCAAAACTCAGCCCAACTCAAATTATTTCGGGCTATTCTTTTTCTACTGGCCGTGCAGTTTCACCTTTCTTGGGCCGCTCAAAACCAAAAATTTCAGCCCACACCCATTAAGTTTTGCAAACACTTTGGGCTGCAACCAAACTAAACCCATCAAAACCAAATTGAGCCAACAACTACTAGACTTCCCAACAAACCAAATGAAACCCAATAAACCAAACCAATCCCACTAAAACCAAACTTAGTCCACTTCAATTTGGACTTTGAGTTCAATTTGCGTGATAAATCATGTCGGGATTTTGGTCCGCATCTCGGGGATTCAAACAAATCCCTTAGAGAGCGTGCTTACGGGCACGCTTCACAGGATGAACCCCACATACCATAGTGATTTTAGGGAATTTTATGCGCCTTCTCGGGCCCCGACCTCACATACCTAATCACTATGAGCACATGTATCATCCATCAAAGTTGAGAATGAACACTCTCCTCATACCCGGTCATCACTTCTAGATCAATTAGAAGCTCGACTATCCGGCTTAGAAAGGCAATCACATGAGCGATCTGTCAAATCTAATCCCCTAGGCAATATGAAATGCATGCTTGCACCTTATGTGGTGGCTTAGACCACCCTGCTGAATACTGTTATATCTTGCATGATTTTAGACAGGTCTAGGGAAAACCATGATAATCCAATGAACGAAGTGTCTAGAAGTGACTATTGGGACCATAATCAACCTGCACACATGCATCATTCACCACAGTGGGGAGATGAACAATTTTATACTCCCCAACTCCTAGTTTGCAATCAATAATGGAAACACTCATGGAGCAAAATGCTAGGCTTGAAATGAATGCAATGCATGACCATCCATATAGCAACATGTCTGAATTTCCCTCTCTAGTGAACCTCATGCACAACCATACAATGAATATCCATATGAGGAATGCATACCCACTAGTGAAAACTCTCCTTTCATTGAACCACATAAAGAAACTCTAGAATTGATTCAAAACCTTGACAAAAGATCATGAGCTTAGAACTCAAATTGAGTCAAATCATGATGCACTAAATGAGGAAAGGGAGGAACTTCGAGATGAAATGAATGTTAGGGAAATGCATTTGTGCTATGATGATGATGATGAATATGAAGAGCATGTATATTTTGAAAATGTAGTAGAATCTTTAGGTTCGTAGACATTAATTGTCTCTTCTGTGAACCCTATGAATGATGCTTCTTCTGATATTCATGCATGTGATGTTGATATGGATCCTGTGGAATTGTCCTGTGAAAATGAACATGATTTACCCTCTTTTGACTTTAGGAAAGTGTGTGATGGTACAAATGATTTTAAAAATGAAAACAACTTAGATGTACCTAACCTCTCTCCTGAGTCACAAATTGATACTCCTCCACCAAACCTAGGTGTAGTTTGTCACAAAATTGCAAAACCAACTTTTCTGAAAATGCCTAACTTAGGCCTAGAACTTTGTGCTTCCCAAGTCCTCTTGGACTATTTTGCATCAAAGTATAACACTCTTAAGGAGCCACGGTTGGAATATGTATGTCCGCTGTAATTAGCAAAACTCATTTTGAGTTAGACCTTTTGCATGATGTACCTTTAAAATTGCAAGATTTTGTTCTCACAAACACACTGTTCACAAGTTTAGGTTTGGGGAAACTCCTTCACATCTGCAGTCTTACTTGCACTCTCTTGTTATATCTCGTGTAAGGTCATTTGTTGATGTTTGTATATATTTTCTATTGGGTTGATCCTCAACTCTTTAGATTATTAGTTTATGGTGAATTTTTGTATATAATCCAGTAGGACTTGTTAAATTTTCTTTTCTTGATTCGGTTGAGTCTTCTTGCACATATATTATGCTAATCCGATATGATCTCCGTTGAGAATATTGGATTCTAGCCTTGACGAATGAAGCTCAACCTTGATTCCGCCGACATTTCCGGTAATCTCTTCCCTTTTCTCTTTTAGCATAGTTCTCATGGTATGTGACTGTTTTAAATTTTTTCCTATCGTTGACACATTGAGGACAATGTTTGATTTAGGTTTGGGGTGTGATTTGCATTTAGAGTTTTTAGTCTTTTATTTCACCTTTTTAAAAAAAAAAAAAAAAAAAAAAAAAAAAAAAAAATTCAAAACTCTTTTTGTAAAAACCTCCAACTTTAGAGATTTTAGAGTCACTAGCATGCTTTTAGCTACGTTTACATAGAGAATCCAACGAAATAACGAGAAATTGGAAGTACCGGAAAACGCAATCGGGTTTCTTAGCCGATTAGAGCGTTAAAGTTGGATTTAACCATACTAGGAGGGCTAATTAGGTCTTTGTTTAGATATTCTAGTAGAATTGTGATCACCCATAGTGGAGACTACCCATTTTACATCAAGCGAGGTACCGACCTTCACTCTTTGTGACTTTCTAGAAAAGCTTTTAGAGTGTGTGTCACCGTACGTCAATTAGGGTAGGAATGGTGAGCTACCCAACTTCGCACCACTTTCAGCACTACTTTTGATCTCTTGAGTGCTAATTCCGTCAATCATGAGGGTGACGTCTAAAGATGAAAACTCCTTCTAAATACCGATTTGTAGTTAGCATCATTCTCTCTCTCAATCGCAAGACCCATAGAAACACATCATCGTCAAGAACCGGGAGCAGAATCGAATATTGAAAGAAAAATTGATATAGTCCAAGGTTTATGTGCGAAAAGAAAAGAAAATAGGATGAGAATTAATAAAATTTATAAAATCAAGACAATACAAGTTGTGGAAAAATTGAGTGATAAAGTCCTTTGTCCATGGAGTTAGTTGTTTCATTATTTGTATTTGTATTTTTATTTTCACTTATGATAAAAAAAAAAAAAATAAAAAAAAAAAAAAAAAAAAATAAAAAAAAAAAAAAAAAAAAAAATCAAAAATCAAAAAAATATTGTAGTTTATTTTCTTATTTTTGCTACCACCATGGTAAAGAAGAGTTTAAAAAGAAAAATCCAAACAACAAGGAATTTGAGTAGAAAAGTTAAAAATTGTCAAGTTTTGTGAAGTTTAGAAGTTCGTCATCAACAATTGAAGACCGAAGACCGAAGATTGAAGACGTTTCTATGGTTTCTTATGAGAGAGTGATATTAATTGCCGATCGGGTAAGAAGTGAGTGAGTACTCCCACCCCTTGCTAATGGTTGATTTCCTTTCTTAGAGATCATTAGAAAAGATTCTTTTTGTCCACACTTCTGTGGAGTCTCCAGATTTTATTTCGGAAGGTTATCCTTCTTACCTACAACGTGTGCGGGGATTTCTCTCTTTATTCCTGCCTGCACACATGAGAGACTAAAAAAGCGATCTTTTTGAGTGCAATTATCATAAAACCCTAATGGTGAGGCAGAAGTCGAGGCTTATGATCACAATCGAATCCGAATTCTTTCATATGGTATGGTTACTTCTCGCTCAACTCTTAAGGATGAGAATGCGTTCTTCGATAGTTCTAACTTCTGTTACTAGCATGCAGAAACTCTATGTCCTCATAGCTTCTTGGAGGCTTGAGACTCTTTCACACTCTGAAGTTGGAGAAGGTTTTGTGGGTACACCTCTTGTAAACCCTCACGAGACTACAACTCGTCCACTAGGGACACCTAGGGGTTTAAAGGCTTAGTGCATACGCTAAATGCATTCGAGAGACCTGCGACAGGGGTATAGTTAGGATTTCTTCATTTCTGTTTCACTTGAGGACAAGTAAAATTCGGGTTTGGGGGTATTTGATGAGTGCCAAATAGTGCATATTTATACACCTTTTTATTGGCATTTTACTCATCTTTTGTGCTCAAGAATCGAGATATTATCCCAGTTCTGTGTTTTCTTTGTTTTCAAGAATAAATATTTGTATTAATTAATTTTGTGTTTTTAGGTAATAAATAAAGCTTGGAGAATCTGGGGAGCCAAAGAGCGAAGAAGTGGAGTCGAGCATCTATGGAGCAGAAAGCCAAAGTTCAGCACAAGCAAAATGCTTGCAACCCAACAAGTAGCAACTCATCTACAAGACATGGGCTTGAGCTAGTCCCGACCCCGCGACCCGGATCCGAGCCCGTCCACTCCAAACCGTTGAGATCTCTCTCATCCACATCCTACGGTCGCTGCCCTCACTATACATCATCTCTTGATGCACTCGCACAACACCATATCACAACAGAACCGGCTACCAACCTCGACCGTTCAGATCTCTCCCGCAAGATCCTACGCTCGCTGCGCCTTCCTCATCGAGCTTTGATGTAACCGCTTCACACCACAACACCTATATATTCCAAAAGCCTAACCCTAAACTCATTTCTCTTCTCCCTCACCCGACAGAGCTCTGCTCTTCACCTCCTCTTCCCCGACCATCTCTGCAACTCCATCACCACCACCATCTCTCTGCCGTTCTTCCCGACACCGCTAGCCACCAGCAGAAGCCATACCATCCTACACCATCACCTCTAGTTTTAGATATCTCTAGCCTAGCCTCTCTCATAACCCTAGAGGCTATGTGAGAGATAAATAAAACTAGGGTTTCGTTCACAGTTGGAGAAGACAGAGCAAACATCAATCGAGACGGATTGTGAGCCGACAAACGATTCGAGGCCATTAAAGATTGGGTTTGAGTTATTTTTGATTTATTTCGATTTTTGTGAATTAGGGTTTGGTGTTTCCCTTGCATGTATAAATAGAAGTGTTATGTGTGTGTTAGGGTTTACGCCTGGATTAGCCAGAGTGTCACTTTAGTTGAATTTGTGTTTTAGTTATTTTGTAATGAGTTAATTTTAATCACCAGGGTGTTTAATGAAACCCCTGAGTCTCATGTGAAGCATGTATGTTTAGAATGATTTTGTTTTGTTCTTACAGTATTAAGATTAGTAATTAGCCATGGAGTTTACAAACTGTGATGAGTGGTACCGTAAGAAGACCACTCATACTAGGGGGAGTTAACAAATTGAGTTGATGAATATCTAGCCAAGACCTTCAAGGGAAGGCACATGATCATAACTCGAACTTGCATTGCCTTAGCATAGAACAGGTGGTGGAAATAATCACCCGGTCACTTTCCAATTTATCATTATCTCCTTTCCTTAGTTTAGGTTCACACACTACAATTTCCAGTCGCTTCGACAATCAATATTTTGTTACTCTGTCACATTAGGAAGCTCAGTTTAGCATAGCCATAGATCATTTCATAGCACACCCTCGTCTCTGTGGATCGACTCGCACTTGCCCTGTCTCACATACTTGACACCGTGCACTTGCGGTATTTCCGTAGGCCGTAAAATAAACCCCTTTCTCAGGCCTACCAGTATCAACAAAACTGCATTTAGTGGGAATTATGGAATTATGTAATCAACAACTGCAAAAAGAAATTATGTCATCAACAACTGCAAAAAATGGAACAACAACAAGAGTTGATACAGAAAAAAGGGGTCAACAACTGCAATAATGGGACAAACAAAACAACATTTGAAATCCAGGGGTCAACAACTGCATCAACAATAATTATTATGTGATCAAACAACAAATGATTATGGGATGACCAATGTTATGTGATTCATAGAATTGAAATCCAGGGATATCATGTGATTCGGAAACTAAAATTGAAACACTTAATACTTAAAAGAAGAGAAAAAAGATTAAAAAACATACCTTGGTTACCAGTTTTCCCGCAAGCAACCATAAGACCTCCCTTAAACTTCCCAGTGAGGAAAGTGCAATCAATAAATAACATCGGACGACGTAGATTTATTGAATCCAAGTAATTGAAGCTTCAAAAGCAACAAAAACCTCCGGGCGCTTTCGTATCACCATCATAATCAAACTTTACGACGCTTCCAGGATTATAATGTTCAATTGAGTCTTTATACCAAACAAAGTCTGAATATGACTTGATATCATCACCCCAAAGAGACTCTTTAGTGAATCGTAACCCATGGTATGCCCGACTATACGAGAGATCAATACCATACTCGATGGATAAAATCTTTAACATCAGTTGCAGTCTTTTCTTCTTTGATGCTCGAAATTCATCAATTAAGATATCCTTTAGAAAAGACTTTGTCATCCCGACCTTTTGGATCAAGAAGCTAAATCACATGCATGCTCCCGTTAAACATCTTGCACCGAAAGACACCATTAGAATTGGCAACGAGAGACGCATGAAACCTCCAATTACAAGATTGAGTTTCATGGTTAACACATCGGACAAAGATGTAACGTGTCTTGTCACTCTTACGTACGTCAAGTTTGTAACCACTATGATATTCATACTTCTTAACACTATCACGACAATGGATTTTATTATCAAAAACCCGCCCTACTCCGAGTTAAGATGTTTGCCCAAGCATCCGACTTCTTGGGGACCCTTATGACCATAGCCGAATCATCAGTCAAATCTTCTACAACAAAGAAGATCATTATTTGAAACACAACTTGATGATGACGAAGAAGGACCAATGTAAGAAGAACTAGGAACATCATCAACAACAATATTAAACAGGATGTTAAACTTCACCGCATCACCTTTGGAGATACAATAGTGAATGAAAAACCTCAACTCAAGATCGTGATTAATCACATGTGAAATTCCATCAACGGTGTAACCAAAAAGTACGAGGTCTTGGGGATATAAGGCCATAATTTTTTGACCACACTAATCAACTCGCTAACAGTAGTTAACTCCGAAACAGCATGCGATAAGGTCAAATTGGATAAAGTGAACTCTGCAACAGCCATCTTTGACCTGCAACAATAAAATAATCAAAATGGATCAACAAATCTAATAAAAACAATGTTGACACCCTAATCTGTCAACAAACCAATGTTGATACAATAAAACAACAACTATCAACACAGATAATTAGCAAATTGTCCAAGTTATTGCATCAATAACGAAAGTTGATCCAACAAAACCTGAATCAACAACCAATGTTGATACAACAAAAACAAACATAACAACCATAATCACAAATTTATGCAGGTTTTTTGCATCAACAATGAAAGTTGATACAACAAACCTGTATCAACAACCGATGTTGATACAAATAATCGAATATGGTACAAATTTTTAGTATCAACAATGAAAATTCTATGTCAAAGAACAAGGACGTAAATACAAAAAAAGATAAAACATCATCATATATGTTACTACGCGTCGCATCAAGATCCGCGGTGCAAATGTGAACCAAAGAACATGAAAAACTACATTAACATACATGCTCCTTGATAAAAATTCACGTAAAATCATAAGAAAAAGCCTAAACCAAACCTAAGATACAAATTCAGACATGTCAAGCACATCACTCCTGGGCCGCGCCTCGTGAAAGATATATTCAATGTCGAACGTTAGATATGTAAACTGAGAATATAAACAATGAGTTTAAGCTTCAAACAATGAGTATTATCCAAATAATTCTCCTACTAACTCATCAACAACCAATGTTGACACAATAAAAAACCAATCAACAAAACATAATCAGAAAATTACCCATTAAACCGCATCAACAACCAATATTGATACAAATAACTGAAATTGTACAAAATTTCAAAGTGTCAACTATGAAAAATCTATGTCAACAACAAGAAGAATGACTACAAAACATCATAATATGTTACTTGATTATATTACTAATAATTCATCCATACTATGCAAAGTAAAAACAACAAAAATTCAAAAAATCAAAAATCGAAGATTGGAGATTGAATAATACCCGTTTAAGATATGAATAACGATATCGAATTCCAATCAATGCAAAGTAGAATCAAAACACAAAAGAAATCGAGTTTCCAAAATTTCGATCTCTCGTAACAAAAAATACAAATAGAATCGATTACAAAAAACAGATTAAGATACTACAAAAACGAACATGCAAAATATAAAATAGATCACAACTCATCTTCAATCACGAATCAACATTACCAATTTGTTTTAAAGATTGAGAAAATTTTGTTGATTCTCATTTGTTGATGAAGAAACGGTTTCAGATCCGATAAAATCAATTTCGTTGTTGATGAAGAAACGATTTCATAAATGACTCGATTCTTTTGTTGATTACTATCTTGATGAATTGATTCAAAGAATAGAGCAAGAATTGATTCGTTGTTGATTTCAAATTTTTTTCTTCTTCAAATTGACGAACTCTGCTCTCTCGGGTTTTTTTTTTTTTTTTTTCCGTTGAGAAAACTAGTTTGGTTTATGGTTCATTAATTATATAGAAAGGGTAATTTTGTAATCTCGCAAAATTCTTAATGGACTTTTGATGGGCTTTGGATGGAGAGGGGTATATTTGTTGCTTCATAAGGGTAATTTTGAAGCCCGTCAATAAAGAGGGTATTTATATAATTCCCACACAAGAAATGTGTAAAATCTCCCGCTTGATCATCATCGTTACACGTTGAAGAAACTTGAGAACTCTCTCACTCTGACAAGAAAAATCTAAGAAAAAGTTCGAACTCAAAAAAATCTTTCAACTATCACATTTTCTATCTTTATTTCTTAAATTTCTGATTTTTGGTTGTTATTTCAGATGAGTTTGGTTCTTAGTGGTTGTCTGAATCTCAATTCATCCAGAATCTCGAGCTATAAATTTCAGAAAAGAAATACTTCTGGTAATTAAACTCTCAAATCTTTCATATACCCGTGGCTTTCCTAAATGTTTTTATATTCAATTCTGCTTACATGATTGAATTCCTTAATTAGGGCAATGTAAACCAACGACCAAGATGCTCGTGAGAGCTTCCGCAGATGATGATGATACTGGACGAGCTATTGTTACATCTGACATCAATGGAAGTAGTAGCTTGCATCTCAATGCTTTGGTCACTGCTGTTGCAGGTTTGTAAAGTCATCCTTCAATTTTGTCAATTGTAATCATTTACTCTTTCCCTAATTACAGGTTTTGGTCGTAGGTTCTCCTAAAATTACTGTTTAATACTAGAAATTCTCTTTAGAATGGAGTTGGGGATACTGTGAACTTGCTATGCTGTAGCTTCTATATAGCCTCTTTAAAGGAAAAACCAAATGTCACATAAAGTAGGAACGGTAGTTTGCCTATACATTTTTTCACACATTTGCGATCCGTTGTGTTTCTTTTTGGTTTTCCTTATTTCAATGTAACCTTAGTACTCTTCATTTTCTGCAATGATTTCAGCTGCAAATTTGTTTGCAATAGATCCAGCAACGGCCTTGACTCTGAAAGACTTATGGTAAAAATCTTTGCACTCGTGTTGGTTAAATTTTTTTATGGTGTGCGCTTGGGGTTCAATATGCGAACTATGTCAATGTTCTGAAATGTCAAAAGAATAGCCGTATCAAACATATTTCTCGTTAATGATAATATGGAAACCTTCTTGCAATAGAAAACTTAATGGATTTATCTTACTTGCTTGTTCCCAGTTTCCATATGTATCTGGATTTGGGGCATTGTAAGTTTTTGTACACTTGCCTCAACCGTTCAGTTCGTCAGCAGATCTAGCTTGGCAATATGAGTATTCTGTGTCCCGATGCAAACTTCTAAGCCAGTGCAGAATAAGTTATTAGTTTGTCGTACCTAATAAAACAATTGGCATTAATGCTAAAATCTTTTGGGGGAAGAGATGACCTTGTAGCATGTACCAGTATTTAGTATTGCCGTTCATGCCAAATCATGTTTCTGACCTCCTTACAGTTTTTAGTCGCAGAAGTTACTTGTGTGATCTCATTATCTGCACTTGTTTTCGTACTAGTCAGGAAGGAGCATCATACATCCCTCCTTTGGCAGATATAGGCTTCGGTGATTGGTTTGGAGGCGTATTATTTTCAGCTGGGCAAAATGCTAATGAAGCAGTTCAGGACCAGTTGGCAGCTCTGAGTTTTACTAGGTTTTGGGCTGCTTACTTACTTTTGATTCAGCTTTATTCAGCATTTTTTGTGTCTGTCCTTGACAAGTTCTTCTTTGTTCCAGTTTAGCAGTTATTTTTGGGGCAGGGCTTGTAACTAGCTTATCCCCTTGTACACTTAGTGTCCTTCCACTGACTCTTGGTTACATTGGTGAGCAAGAACATCGTTTAACTCTTGACATCAACTTTTTGTATATTTTGGTCTCCTCTTGTGATTGCATAAGTTTTCATGTTTGGTGCTGATCGGCACTCGTTTGGGCAATCAGGGGCATTTGGATCCGGGAAAAGCAGAGGGCAGGTAATGATGCTTGAAAAATGAGCTCTTGTTGTTTTTCAGTTCCCTCGTTTCTCTTGCATTGTTTGAAATTTGAGCTATACTTTCTTCTTTTTAATATTTTTTTCTCAATCTTTCTTTTCTGGTTAGATTGTGGGGGATTCAGTTGCTTTCTCATTGGGACTAGCAACAACATTAGCAATCCTAGGTGTGGCTGCCTCTGTTGCTGGGAAGGCTTACGGACAAGTAGGGCAGGGGCTACCGGTGTTTGCTTCTGGCTTGGCTGTGGTTATGGGTTTAAATCTGTTGGAGGTAACTTATCACAATGTCAAACTTGATGCTTCTGTTATTTATGTAGAAGCGATGGTTAAGGAAGAACATGGCCGTATGTGGGTTTTCTGGGTATAACATGAAAAAAACTAACACACCATGGACTGAGACACCTTTTCCAGTGAACAAACTAATCTACAAACAAGAAATCATGAAACCTTAGGCGTTGTAAATTAATACTTTGATTTCTTTATATTTGGTTTCCCTGTGTGCAAATGTTTGGCGTACTGTTCATAGTCGTTGGATTAGACAATGTTTAAAAATTTGCTCAAGGTGCGCAAATGGAGGTGTCCCTTATTCAAGGTGTCTAACTGTTGTATGAAAGGTTTAGGCCCACATGTGCTTTTGTCAGTGTGACATCTCGTGTTCTATGGGGGAACAAAAGTTTGAATTCTAGAAGAAACCTTTGAAGCATCTCCCCTTATGAACACATTCTTAAAGATTCAAAAATGTTTTTTATTTGAAATAAAGATTGAAAAATGCTGAAAGATCCATTTGTGACTTTTAGTGAATTTGGGAATTGTTAGAGGATATGCTTTCCCCAGGCAAGACTTAATTTAACCGAGTGATTTTCTATCTGCTGTTCCAAAGGCGTTTCCTACAACTCCCCTTCTACCAGTTTGTCTTAGTTGTCTACATCAAGAAGTTAAGAGGATCGAATTTTTTCGTCAAAATGTTATTATGTTTAAGCCACCAGTGTCGAATAATTGGACATATAATGTTGCTAAATCACGTAATATACTAGTGTCTATGACATTTCCCATGCTATCACCATCTTTCTGATCCTTTGAGGAATGTCTATTTATGTATGTCACGATATGACCTTGTTCTCACTTTCATACTAATCTTTTATTTACTTTCATATAGGTTATTGAGTTGCGACTCCCCTCATTTTTCGACAACTTCGACCCACGTGCTGCGGCTGCTAATTTCCCTTCAAGTATCTGTCTTAGCCCTCTTTCAACACTTTCTCGAGTATAAGCGAAAGCTGGCTGTTAGCATTCTGTTCTCAACCTGTAATACCCTGAATTCCTGACAAATTTGATTTTTTAGGTGTACAAGCATATTTGGCTGGACTTACATTTGCGCTGGCTGCCTCACCTTGCAGTACACCTGTGCTAGCCACTCTGCTCGGATATGTAGCAACATCCAAGGTATTTGCTGCAATTTTATTACGTGAATTCCTTGCTATCTTTAGGATTTCTTCCTCACAGCAATTAAATAAATCTAGGATGTGCTTATTCAACTGAATTCATCTTGAAACCCACCAGATTGTTTCATATTTACTTTTATCAAAAAGAATCATGAGGGGACTAATTACATTTTGCTCGCACAATATTTTTGCATCATTTGACCAGCATTAGTAGTAGTATGTGCTGGTCTAGGATTTGCTTTGAGATTTCCTTGGGGCCACGTCTCCAACATAACAGTGATTGTGGTTTATTATGTAACAGGACCCCATTGTAGGAGGTACCTTGCTGCTGACATACACTACCGGCTATGTGGCTCCACTTCTTCTTGCTGCATCTTTTGCGGGTGCATTGCAGGTATAGTTTTGCTCAACTTTGTTAAACCAGAAAGAACTATGTGAGAGAACTTAGTGATATCATTATCTGGATATCCTCGTTTACTTTACTTAGATGATTTTTTCTTTCTTTCTTCACTGTCTAATCAAAGCAACAAGGATAATTTAAAACTATTCATTGAAGTGCATTGTCTTGTTTGATGTGCAGAGCTTGTTGTCATTTCGTAAATTTTCGGCATGGATTAACCCTACAAGGTAATTCTTAGTTTGATTGTGTTTTGGATGATTTCACACCCAACTTTATAAGTGCATTCAAAATTCAAGTGTTTGCTTGGTTCCACGGTTAACATTAAACATGGGTGACAGGAGGACCATCATGTGATTGGTGGGTATTTTATTCATTACTGATGATAAAAACCAAAACCAATTCGGTACTTGTGTCCATTCAGTTACCAGGAAAAAGATGTATTCCTTATCCATCACCTCTATGGCGCCTTGACCTTAACCATTATATTTATGACTCCAGTTTTCTTGATCCACTGTTTCTTTTTAGGCTGATTTTGCTAACCCACTTATGCATATACACCATATTATTGGTGAAAATGACCGGGAGACCAAAATTGTCCATAAACTGGCGGTTGTTTTTTCTTCACACTATGGTAGGAAAAATTTAGATCCTACAATAATGGTGGCTTTTTGAAGTTGATGGTAGTCTAACAAGCTTGCAACTAACTGTTTTGCAGTGGTGCACTCCTGTTGGGAGGAGGCATTTACACTTTCTTGGATAGGCTCTTCCCTGTCACAATGGCAATGTAGGAATCAAGTTTTTGTAAAAACAACTGCTAAGATGCAAGTCCAAAGGAAAAAACATGTGCAAGCTGTTCTATATTTGTATTGTTTTACACTCACTTGATCTTTTATAAAATGTGAAAAGACAGCTTGTTACGCTTTCAATTACAAGTTTAACTATCTTGTTGTATACCATGTATATATGCAATAGAAACTTCCTCATTCTGTTCTTGGATGACATCACAAGTTATAGTTAAAGCCCGGTTAAGACTTTTTTGGTTATCTTTTCTTTTTTCCTTTGTATGATTTTTATGCTTTACATTTACACTAAGAGTCCAGTCGACATTCATTAGGTGTGGGTTGGTTCATGAGAAAAATAATGACGATGCATATCCTGTGAATATGAAATGGTCGGTTTCTGGACCGTTCTCCATTACCAGTGTCTATCTCTATCCCGTGCAAGAAAAAGAAGAAAGGCTCAGAACTTGAACCCATGTGATAGTCTGAGATACCATCCCAGGACTTGGTCATCCGTTAAACATGGCTGAAGTCAAATAACAGGACACAACTAAAAGAAAGCATAATAGTTTCCGGTAGCCACCCATCCCACTGGTGGTGACTTGTCCCTTACAAGCTGTTTGAATTCATCAAAAGAATTGGTTTTACTCACTTCTCCTTCAGGAATGAAGGTTGTCATGGAAAGCATGTTCTCGGGTACAGCGTGCAGCTGATACTCCATGTATGGGCAAAAAGTACTATCATCAAAACGAACATCGCGGGCTGCTAGGGATTCATTCTTAGTTTGAAAATGTCTGCGATAAGAGTAGGTGCCAAATACCACCTCGGGCTGCTTCGTCTGCAAATTGTAGAATGCAAGCCATTTCCCATCAAACCAATACAATCTTACCTGATCATACAAAGTCGATAAACGTGGATGGCAGCAGCAGCAATCATGGAGTAACAAGTGAGGCGATCTGGTGGTAAACCTTGCTCGTCCTTAATTTGAACATCAAAAGTCTCCCCTTTGATCCACACTTGCTTGACCTTGTCCTTTAATATGTTCAAATGAAGCTTGCTACAACTATTCTGATGACCATCACTGTTGACATTCATTATCTTCTCAAAACGTGCAATACAAAGATATCCTTTAAACTCCAGAAGATGTTCATTCATAGTCGGGTCAGAGTCGCTTCAGTTGGGAGTCGAATGAACCGAATCTTTTCCTTGTGAAGGTCGAACGAGAGCAACATCTCGGTCGAATTATTATTATTATGGTTGACTATACCTTCTTCTCCTTCTAACACTTGATTAGTCACCCTCCAAATAAGATCACCCCCGCAAGGGTACACATTATTTATATGTCCATATTTTTGACACTCAATAAATATATCCTTATACAACAATAAATGTGTCCTTACTTTTTAATAACCTTATCCATTTAAAATTAGATTACCTTAATACCCTTACCCATATAATATTTACTTTATTTCAAAATGGAACAAATTTCTTTCTCTACCACTTCACCACCACCACCACCACCACTAACATTCAACTACAATTCCACCACCACCTACCAACCGCCACCACCACTAATATTCCACCACCACTCCTTCACAACCACCAGTCCTCCACCACCACTAGTCTGTCGCCGCCACCACCACTAGTCCGTCGTCGCCGCCGCCGCCGCCACCACTGGTTCAGATATTTTGTATCAACAACAGTAGTTGATCCAAATAAAAATAGAACCAACTGTAGAAGTTGATCCAATTTAGGGGATCAACAACGATAATTGATCCAAAAAAAAAAGGATCTACAGTAGAAGTTGATCCATGTAAATGGAGCGAACTTGGCGTGAGTCGAACACGCATCATCTGACATTTACATTAGTTAAACTACAAGCATGATTATACTTATCCAAGGAAATATTGTCAACAATAGGAGTTGAAAGGATCAACAACAGTAGTTGATCCCATAAAAAATTGGGTCAACAACAGGAGTTGATCCCATAGATGGATCAACAACAGTAGTTAATCCCATAAAAAATTGGGTCAACAACAAGAGTTGATCCCATAAATAGAATCAACAACCGTAGTTGATCCATAAAAACCGAAGTCTATCCATTTACTTCTCACTTCCAACACACATCTCCGGTGTTCATCACCAGCAACACAATTTCACATCACATTCATCATGGCAGGAGCAACTGGTCTTACGACTTCATCACCACCAACAACTACAATCAAATCCATCTGAATCTTCAAACATTAAAACCACTTCAAATCCATAATCATCTGAAACCCTAACTTCCACAAATGAAATCAATTCCTTCTGAATCTCGAAATGAACCAAAACCCATCCTTCAATTTCATAAGCCTCTTCCTAAATCAAATCTCAATCTCGTCAGATCTGATTTTGAAAATTAATCTTCAAAATCCCGAACCAGTTAGCAGCGACGAAGGTGGTGATAGTTGCAGAGATGGTGACGATGAAGATGGTGGTGGTGGGAGTAGTTTGGTTTGATTTGATTTTCAGTCACAAAAATCTCTCTCTCAAATCTCAAATCTAATCAATGGTGGCGATGGCGATGGAGATACAGATGGAGGCGGTGGTTGTGGTGGTGTTGGTTAATCGTTGCGGCGACAGAGACGGTGGTGGTGGTTGCAGCGGTGAAGTTGGTGGTCGTGGATTCAGTTGATTTTTATCTGAGTGCTAATGAAACGAAGAAGGGAAGAAGAAGGGAAAGGTTAAATAAGAGATATTGCAAAATATATTTCTATTAATAATTTCAATTATGCCATTAGGGATATTTGTAAAGAGGCTTAGGGATATTTGTGAATGCCCATCAGAAGGAGGGACAATAATTCAATTTCCACCCCCGCAAAGGGTGGCTGAAGCTGATGGACAAAATTTTCTCGAAATTCTTGTTACCATTCGAAGAGGAAAAGAAGAACCAAGTGGTGGTGGGATTTTGTCAATAGTAGTAACTATCTTTCTCCATGACTTAGTTACCAATGTAAAGATCATGCAAACAAACTCGTCATTGGCTTTTGAAGTATAAATAAGGACAACCTTATATTATTGTGTTGATGAATCAAAACCAAAACCATGACACAAGTGGATGTATCCAAATTCCCCAGTAGGAAGCGAATAGTGCATTACAAGTTTTTCAATCCTGGTCGGGTTAACGACACAGATTGCACCCATATTAGCCTTACTATAACCCAATTCAATAACTGCCATAACATATATTAAACCATTACACTGACCTACTGGTTCATGTTTTACTGGGAAATTTACCACTGAGCGACATAAAAAATCCAAAAAACCTTTTCTATCCATTTCCAAACTATAAAAGTAAGCAACTTCAAAATTGTTTTTTCAGACATTGAGTAGATTGAAAACTAGACTTAATTTATTGTGATTTTGAACAAAATGTGAGGCAGCAAATCGTGCATCATTAAAAATTGAATTGTACCATAACTTACTCACGCAACTGCATACGGTTAGGGTTCGACCTGATGCTCTCGGAAGAATACTTTGGATGATCAAGTCGTCAGGAATATGTTTACCTTCATCATGGTTGATACTTTTTACTGTTTTTTTCTTGTTTTGCTCTTCATCATCGGCGATTAAGCTTCTCTTTTTTCCTAAAGCCATCGTAGCTTACAAAAAACCGAAAAATATAAACTTGACAACAATCGGTATAAGATGGGATATATAAGGAGATCACCAATCCCTGCCAAACCTATATCTTATCTATCTATATTATTATAAAGGACAACGGTGTTTTTCCATATCGACGGTCATCCACATTTCAGACATATAAAGAATGGCCCAGATTTAACAATTAATATGTATTTTCTCTTTGGATGCAAATCTACATTTCGTATACATAAAGAACGACCACGATAGAGCAACTTAAATGAACGGTAATCCACATTTTGGCCTCATAAAGGAGGGACCGAAAACGTTTCATTTTCAAACACAACAGTTACAACTTACAAGTGCCCAATAAATTTACCTTCAATTGTATCAGCACGCGTCAAACCCTCTGGGATATTCCGTAACGTGTGTATGAAAGAAGGATAACCTCCCCAATTCTTTAGCCATAATCTTAGCTGCAATGAGTGTTTTGAAAACTGAAATAGATGTGAGATTTCGAAATAAAAGAAAAATTGGCTGCAACAGGGATTTCTTTGTTCTCCTCAGGTTTGGTTCACTTCTTGAAAGATGCTTCCTTTTTTTATATAACTTAAAGATTCCTAAGGTACATGTAAACAAAAGACTTAATACCTGTAAACAAAAGCTTTATCCTTTCTTCCATCAAAACAATGACATAAAAGGCTTTAACTTTGTAATGTCAAAAGTTCATTCTATGTTCTATCAATACATTCATACCGACATAATAGAGATAACTTTTGAACAAGTATGGGATAGTCACAAAGTTCACGAGACGTAAACAACATATCCCATAACAATTTGCAATACATAAAATCACAAAGATTAAAATTCTAAAAATCATCTTCCAAAAACTTAGAATAAATCTAAAAACATTGAAGATGAAAATCGTTGGACATAGCTATGTGTACTCACAATAATGGCTATTCCAAACCCTAGTTATTCTTCTAAAAACAAGAAATAAATTCTCTAAAAGAAGATTTACTAGACATAATCAAACCAAAACAAACTCTAAAAACAAAGAGCAATCACAAGTGATAATTAGAGTTCCTAAGAAGCTTCACCGGGTACCAAGACCTTCAAACTTGTGACTAATCAGATCAACCGCATCTTCGGAGAAGATATCCTCATTGAGAAGATCCTTAACCCGTGACTTCATGAGAATAAGGTGAGAATCAATCTTTTCAACTCAGTTCAGTAACAAGTTAAGATCCTTTACAGAGTTCTCGAGCTTGATTGAGTCTTCCCAAGATCGGTGGAAAACCATGAACCACTTCAGCAGAGACCATCTCATAATTTCTCGATCATGATGAGAAAACTCATAATATCATGAGGCATAGGATTCAAGTTCGTCAAAGCTTAACAAGGGTTCTTTTCTTCTTCAAGACAAACTCCAAATAAACTGAATCATCAATTGAATCAAATTTGGTAAATCCCAAGAACTTGAAGTAGACCCCATCCTTAAAAGAGCACAACAAGAGTATGCGTACTCTCACAAAAGGTTTGGTATTTTATAGGTTTCACAAGAACCGGACTTTAGGGTTTCCAGGTTTGGTCGTGCCAATGTAAAAGAGGTACATGTACGAACAACAACATACCCTTATACCAATGGTTGTGAAGAATATTTATCAAAAACTTGCTTGGTGAGTAAATAAAAACTCATCTCTAAGAAACTTCTCACAAGAGAAAAAAAAAACATAGCAATTTGACACACCCCTCCCCTTCTTTTAAAAAAACTTTAACCAGACAAAAAAAATACTCAATCAATAAATAAAATGATTGTAAGTGATAAATCAGTTAGGAACGATAAGAGGATAGCTGAAAATCAGAAACACATTTTTGTTATTAAGTATACCTGAAAAATATCTCACTCTATCAGGATTTTTATTGAGAGTGAGTTTTCAACCTTGTGATTACTTAGCACAAGTATGAGTCTCGAGCTCATTAAATAAATATTGTTTATGATTGAACCTCTTTTTCCTGATCTTTGGAGGAAAATAATTATGGTGTGAAAAGTTATCATAAAATTTACTATCATCAAAATATGACGCATAGTGCTGATTCTTACCTGAAGAATTTTGGCCAGAGGGAATAGACAGTCTGTTGATAATTTCTTTATATCCTTCAATTATCCCTTTCAAGTTGTCTCTCATACCTCCATTTTTGCTTACTTATTATGGTACCTTTTTCACATCATGAACAACATAATCTCCCTTCTTAATTGAAGAAGATCCATGAGTTCTTCTTCGACGAAACGGTTTAGGAAGACTGTTTCGTATTTGAACATTTGAGGAACTCATTGAACTGACTTTCCTGGTAGGGTACACTGGGTGAGTACTAAAACCAATTGGTTTAGACATACGAATGTCAGTTACACATTTGAGGATTAAATCTAAGGTGTGTTGAAGACGAATAATAAAATTGTCCTTCAACCTAAAATTCCTCTTTTGTTCACCAATCCCTTTTGAGTTACAAAAGAGACACACTTTCTGATCACCAGAGTGATTAGACAGAACAATCTTAACACCATTGTTAGGAGAATTCTTCCTTCCTTATGATGTGAACATTCCTAGATTAGAGGAAAACACATTGAAAAAGCGGGGGTATAACAACCACACCCAATATTTTGATTAAAAATCTGTATGGACTAACTCCAATATAATTTCAAGAGAATCAACTAGACTCAATCTTAATAAATTATATCAAAGAGTTCTAATATCTCTATTTCACAATATAATCAGCAAATCAAACAGATAGAAATCCGTGAGCCTGATTATTATGTGAAATAACTTGAACGGTACCAAAGACCAATGTTCAAGTGTCAATCAATGTAAATCAACAACCAAAGGTTGGATATTCTAATTGATTGATCTTAACACACAACCTGTGATATTTCAATTATATAACAAAATATAATGCGGAAAAGAAATAACATAGACACCGGAATTCTGTTAACGAGGAAACCGCAAATGCAGAAAAACCCTGGGACCTAGTCCAGATTGAACACACACTGTATTAAGCCGCTACAGACACTAGCCTACTACAAACTAACTTTGGTCTGGACTGTACTTGAACCCCAATCAATCTCACACTGATCCAAGGCACAGTTGCGCTCCTTACGTCTCTCGATCCCAACAGATACTATGCACTTGATTCCCTTAGCTGATTTCATCCACAACTAAGAGTTGCTACGACTCCAAAGTCGAAGACTTTAATAAACAAATCAGATCACACGTAAAAGTCTACGAGGATAGATAAATCTGTCTCCCACAGAAACACCTACGAGTTTTGTTCCGTCTTTTGATAAATCAAGGTGAACAGGAAACAATCGATAACCCGGACTTATATTATCGAAGAACAACCTAGTATTATCAATCACCTCACAATAATCTTAATCGACGTGGCGAAAGAAGATATTGTGGAATCACAAACGATGAGACGAAGATGTTTGTTATTTCTTTTTATCTTTCCCTATCGGAGATATAATCTCAAGTCAATTATTCAATTGAACTCGTACGGTAGAAAATGGCAATCAGATCGCTCAACTACAAGAGAAGTAGTTTCGTCTGGCTTCACAATCCCAATGAAGACTTTAAGTCGTTAACTTACAGGGGATCTCTAGAAGAAACCTAAAGTTAAAGGAGAATCAACTATAGCTTATACAACTAGTATCACACATGAGGTATGGGGATTAGGTTTCCCAGTTGCTATAGTTCTCCCTTATATAGTCTTCCAAATCAGGGTTTGCAATCAATGTTATCTTAGTAACAAAGCATTCAATATTCACCGTTAGATGAAAACCTGATTATATTCAAGCTAATATATTTCAACCGTTGGATCGAAAACTTAGCTTGTTACACAAAAATGAAATGCACGATTTTAGGTTTGTGTAACCGTACCCAAACATGTACATTTGTTGGTTCAACAATAGTTAACAAATGGTTAGCCATATGAGCACTTTCATATCAACCATATTCTTGTTCACTATAACTAGTTCAAATGACTCAAATGAACTACTTAGAGAGTTGTTTAATTGTATAAATCTTATAGAAGTTTACAAGACACAATTGAAGCAAAAACGATTTGATTCACTCGAATCGATTCATGAACTTTATAGCCACGGTTTGAAATTGCATTCCTTAGTTAATATAAATATAAGTTCACAAAAAATCGTCTTTAGATATAACCAACTCAAGTACGCGGACTTAGTTCGCGGACTTAAGTTCCCGGAAGGAGTTTTCAAACTCCAGCAGATATTCTCGGGATGAGAACCTCCGCCAGTTCGCGGACTAAGTTCACAGCCCTTGTTCCGGTTTTCCTGATCAACAAAGTACGCATACTTTTGTTCAAGGAATAAGGACTTATACATATATGTGTTGCCACAAAATGCTTATATCCAACATTGGATATATAATCTAAACTCTCATTTCAATCATTGAAACATTCTTAGAGGACGTTATATAGTTGTTATTCACAAACCATTTTTCGTCAAAGCCATTTTCAAAGTGATTGAAACATAACATGACTTTCGTCACTATGTAAAGATGAAATTGGCCAAAGCAAAAGCTTACCAACACATATTTCGAGAAATAGATAGACGAGATAAACTCGGCTCGAAATAGCAAATGTGTATAATCAAAGTCTATATAGAAAAAGACTTTGTCTCAAGATAGAGATATAGTAGATAGACTTTTGAGTGATAGATAAGTTCAAGTCTCCACATACCTTTTGGTCGATGAAGTTCCACCAGTTCCTTGAGTAGTTCTTCTGTCTTGTATGATGATCGCCATGGAGTTCTTGAGCTCAACTACACTTTCTATCCTAGTCCGAGACTTAGTCAGTAGTAGGCTAGAAATCAAGACTTATAGTTTTGATCACTAACATTGACAAACATGCTTGAGATAGCAACGCATGCGAGTTCGATTTGAGTTCTGATCTAACAGTTCCAAAGGTACATGATTTTACAATAAAGAACGACCTGCATTTAACAATTAATATGTAATTTCTCTTTGGATGCAAATATATATTTCGTATACATAAAGAACGACCACGATATAGCAAATTATATGAACGGTAATCTACATTTTGGCCTCATAAAGGAGGGACCGAAAACGTTTCATTTTTTAAACACAACAGTTACAACTTACACGTGCCCAATAAATTTACCTTCAATTATATCAGCACACGTCAAACCCTCTGGGATATTCCGTAACGTGTGTCTGAAAGAAAGATAACCTCCCCAATTCTTTAGCCATAATCTCAGCTGCAATGGGTGTTTTGAAAACTGAAATAGATGTGAGAATTCGAAATAAAAGAAAAAATTGGTTGCAACAGGGATTTCTTTGTTCTCCTCAGGTTTGGTTCACTTCTCGAAAGATGCTTCCTTTTTTTATATAACTGATAGACACATTTTTGTGTCTAAATTGTCTCGATTCTTTAGATTGATAGTGCTCATTTTTGTACTTATTATGGTGTTTTATGTGTGTGTAGGTATTTTTGGCCAATAAGCATTTTTGAAAAAAAATCGTCTCGAAAAGTTGCACCCGGAGGACACCTACTATTCAGACTCTCACTATGGATAAGGGGTACTCAAATTACTAAGGGGCACCCCAAGGACACCCCCAAGGCAGTTGCTATTACCACCCCTACTCTGGATAGGGGGTGACCTCTTCTTCTTTACGATTCAAATGGAGATTTTGGCGGGAAACAATGGCAGCAGCGAAGCAGATTTGTAGTTCGAGTTTTGAGCGATTTCTATGGAGATTCAATGGCTTATTTTTGTTGGACTGGACCTGTTAGAGCATCATAAGTCTCGTATGGGTGTTTGGATCGATCAACTTGGGCTGCATGATCGTGTTTGAGTGAAACAGAGGAGGTGAAGTTTATCGGGTTTGTTGACTGATTTCGGTGGAGATTGTGTCGGAGTTTGACGTGGATTTGGATTGATATGGTCCTGTCATCACTAAACAGGATTGGTATGTTTCTTAGATTCGAAGAAATAGGTATAAATTTCTAAAAACAAACAGGAGGTGGAAATAATATCGGGTCATACAAGGAAGTTTTGGTTCAATAATTGGCAGTTATGTCGAAACCAGGGAAATATATCCTATGTTTGGTTCGATAGAAGATTGGGGAAGATATTTGACGATTTAGGGACATGGAAGAGGAAAGAATATAACATTTTTCCCGGGACTTGGCCGAGAAGAAAAAAAGGATGAACCAAAGATATTCGTGGACCCTGAGGTGTATATATAGAGCTGCTGGGAGGTCGAGCAAGGTGACGGACACTTTGGGGAGGTTTTAGAACGCTACAGAGCATAAACAATCGAGTTGCAGAGTTCTACATGCGAGAGGAGGAAGAAGAACAGAGAACAACACTTAAGGAAAGTCGCAGAACCCGTGGCCTTTTCTTTCAAATTTAATACCTTTGTAACAGTTCTGTAACAATTTTTCCAACAATTAATCGAATTCGCAACAGTTCTGTTAGGGTTCCTCTGTAACAGTGGTTCTGTAACAATTATAACTATTACAAACACGCTGTTTTATACCTTCTCTTCTTTTTAATCAACTTTGGAGCAACAAACATGTATTTTGAGCAAGTGGTTAATATGAGGAGCTAAACCCCATTGCCGAGGCGATAGAGGAAGGTATTTTTCCAACAAGAAGTGGTATATTTTTATTTATCTATATATTGCAATTATTTTTATGATTATTTTGCCTTGATCGATAATTGTTTGAATGATTTTTGTTAAACAATTGTGATTTCTTTTGATAGAGCATACTTGGACCTAGGTTTTTGATGTTTTATGCTTCGGATTTACACTTGTTATTTTGAGAATCTACTTGTTGCAATAGTTTAGAATCAACTTGAATGAAAAAATTGCATAAATATTGGATTAAATCACTTTGAAATTGGAAAATAGTGGAATCTTAGCCTCCGTGTTCTTTTAATATTGATATCATCTTTGT